>JANBOT010000048.1:0-24861 GCA_027575385.1 Coemansia sp. RSA 2399 | reverse complement strand
CACGACCTTGTTTGGTTGGCAAAGCATGATGTGGAGTAAATGCGAGGAAATAAAAAGGACCGGGCAGTAGCAGCAGCATCGGCATCGTCATTCCACAGGACGGTAGAAACCGCGGTTTTGTGGAGAAGAGTATGTAACCTCCCAGCCGATGTAGAGGCGCTGCCAGAAGCAGTAGGCCTCGTTGGACTGGAACGCGCCGTGTTTACGTGCACGCAGTAGAACGTTGATAGGACACGCAAAGACGCCTTACCTATAACCCTTTGAGCCGCTCCTTGCGCGCGAGATACCGGAGGAGACCCTAGCTAGCAACGATGGGCGGGGTCTGTACAGAACGATATCGAAGAATGTGGAGAGTTACAAAAACAATTACAGGCGCAAATAATAAGAGTAAAACAAGGTTTTGCTTTGAGGAGGGAAAAAGAGCAGACGTTTGCGGTGGACGAGCACATGCGTTTGCGTTTGCAGAATGCAAAAAAAATCGATCGCCTCGTTTGCTTTAGTTTTGCTTGGCTACTTTCGGTAGTTGCCTGCAAAACAAGAAAGCTCCTGACTATCGAGAGCTTTGTTTATATTTTTTTTCAAGGATGCATGCGCTTATTTCCTTGTGCGCAATCGCGTTGGCCGATCGACAATGCCGCCTCAGGCTTGGACAGGCAAGAGTTTGTGCTTGTTTTTTTTCTGGACTGGAAGGGACCAGCTCCCCCCCCTGGCCCTTTCATTTAAGATCTTGCCTTTCTGCATCTCCACATGGACCGCTAAAACAGGAGTGATGTAATTCAACGTCATCCTGCACAGGCTTTGGTTCCTTCCAGCGAGAAAAAAAACAACCACATGTAACACGCTTGCGCTTCTGGCAACCATGGCGAGAGTGTTCTTTGCACTCTGCGTCTCTCATTCATGCCCATGCAAACGGATAAAGCGAATGAGGTACATGGTAAAAGATCGATGCGCCCTTGCCCCATGCTGTCTTCAATCGGCATTGCCACATTAAGCATGGTGGAGGCGTGTATTTGACAAAAAAAAATGAAAAGTAGCTGGTACCAAACGGGTGCGCTTCTACCGGATCCGCGCCTTTGTCTCCAAAAACTCTTTAGCCTCGTTGATCTTTGTTGCCATGTACGGCGAGCCTCCGCGGTCCGGGTGGTTGCGCAGCATGATTGTGCGGTGTGCCTTCTTTACCTTGTCCAGCGTAAGCGAACTCTCCTTCAGCCCAAGTATAAGCGCTGCCTCGTGCTTGCTCATCTTTGGCGCAAACCCGCCCTTAGTAAACTGCTTGGGCACAGGTGTCACGCCCTTCAGCGCTGGCCCTGACCCCCGGCCACGCGACAGCACCTTGAGCGCTACTCCGCATGCTGCTGCTCCAGCTATCCCGAATCCGACCAGCAGCGGCATGCTCGATTGCTTTTCGTTGTCCATGATTTAGGGTGAATCCAAGATTCCTGTGGATAATTAATTTACAAGAAAAAGTGAAAGAGGAAGAAAACACTTAGCGTCAGCAGGCTCGCTCGCCTCGATAAAATAAAAAAATCCAGAACGAGCCGCTGTGAGCTACAGTGAGCCGATGATCATTTATTTTCAAATTTCGATATGCTTCAGGCGAGCCCACGCTTCCCCTTTTCTTCCCCTCATGCAAATTCGTGCTATTTCTCTCTGTTTTTTTTATTCATACCAAGAATCGTAAGATGGGCGGACGTCGAAAGCGTCGCCAGAGAGAGCACTCTGCAGAGGCGGTCTCTAAACGGCAAAGGCAGCATAGCGGGACCCAGAACTTCACTACCCCCGAAGGCCAAGTGCTGCCCGCGGAGCTGAAAAAGTACTGGCGCAGCAGACACAAGCTTTTCTGGCGTTTTGACGAGGGCATCCAGATCGACAAGGAAGGGTGGTATTCGGTCACGCCGGAGATCATCGCCGAGGATACCGCTTCGCGAATCGCCCAGCTCTACAACAACAGAAACGAGGAGCCCGGCTATGGAAGAATCTGCGTCATCGACGCCTTTTGCGGCGTTGGCGGCAACACTATAAAGTTTGCCGAGTGGTGCGAACACGTAATTGCTATAGACATTGACCCACATCGCCTGGAGATGGCCAGGATCAACGCAACTATCTATGGCGTTGCCGACCGCATCGAATTTATCCTAGGCGATTTCCACCAGCTGGCGCCGACGCTCAAGGCCGACGTGGTGTTTATGAGCCCGCCATGGGGTGGCCCCGAGTACACAGGCGCCGATGTGTTTGATCTCGATTCGATGCCATTCCACTCTGCCCAAGAGTGGGTGGACCGTGCGCGCTTAGTCTCTGCAAACATTGCGTTCTTCATGCCACGTAATTGTGATCCGCTTCAGCTGGCTGACCTGGTCCCTGACACGTCGTGTGATATCGAGCTCAACTACACGAGTGGGTTCTTCAAGGCAATCACCGCCTACTACGGCGATCTAGCTCTCTTTGGCAGTTCGGATCCGCAGCGTCTTCGGTAACCAAGCCCATGGCATTGTTTCCTTTGTGTGTGTCTCCTTTTGTATATTTTACTGCTCTTCTTTTTTGTCCAGCACACATGAATGCTGCCCACAATACAGTAACCGTGAACATGTGTTGATGGGGGGGTGCATGCACCTTTGCGATTCGAGATAAAAAATGTTGCTTGCAGCGAACCCTTATTGTTATCTTCCTTGTAACCTACAATAGACACCTTTTCACTCACCTCACAATACGAAATAATGTCAGCCCAGACGGCTGATACAGCAGAAGCAGCAGCAGCAAACAGCAGAGACAGGGCGTATCTGGCGCGCAGCATCGCAAAATGCGAAGCCCAGCTATGCGCAAATGGGTTTTCAGAGCCACTTGACGCCACACAAATAAGACGGCTGTCAACCATCGAGGGGATCATTGCACAATACAGACAGCTAGTAGACCAGGACGAGAGTGAGAAAGACGGCAACAACATTGCTGCAGAGTTTGGGGATCGGATTGGAGACATTGAACACCAGGCTCGGGCGTGGGTGAAGAAGAAGGATGCGCTTGTTGCGTCTTTGCAGTGTGTTGGCCAGGACAAGAAGGCAACCGATGAAACAGCGATGACCTTTGTTGGGACAGAGCGTGATGCGCTGCAGGAGGTGCCAGATGTATTTGACAATCCTGCTGCTGGAGACAATAATGAGCATTGGACGGATGGGGTGTCGCCAAGCGATTTGCTGGCTGGGCCTCCCAACGAAGAAGCAGTTGACGGAAATGCCAGCAGTATCAGTAATGAAGCTTCTTCTGGTCAGCGGGGAAGCAAATATCCAGAAACAGCAGAGCAGTTGCTGTCCGGAAACCTTGCTTCAAAGCGAAAAGGTAAGACTATGCCTGTTAATTTGCGCCTACCAGCGTTGTTGGCTGATCTGTGCTAATACAAGCCGTGGGCGTCTTCCTTTCAATGTGTACGTTGTATCTGTAGAGCTTCTTGGCGAAATGGAAGGGCTGCGACGCAGAGGGTAAGTTCTATTGATCCAGAAAAAGAAATGCACACAAAGACGGAATGCTAGGAGGGGAAATGATACTGATTTCGGATGAAAGACAGCGTATATTGCACGCATTTGATTTGTACTGGGTAGTGTCGTTCCGAACAATGCCGATGCGGTGGAGCGGCTGCTTCAGTCGCAGCGCGGCATGCACGATGATCTGACGGACGATCTGGCCAGGATGGCGTCGGTGCTGAAGAAGAACACGGTTGACTTTGGCGAGCTGATGGAAAAGGACAAGAAGGAGCTGGATGAGACGGCGCAACATCTGGAAAAGAGCGCCGCAGGAGTGGGGAAGCATGGTGTTCGGCTAAACAAGTACCGCAAGCGCGCATGGGGCACGACGGGGCTTACCTGGCTCGCGGTGCTGGTGGTGGTGTCGGTGTTCTTTATACTTGTTTTGTTTATGCGGGTAGCGCCAAAGCGGTACTGAGCCAAACTGAGTTGAAATACATCATTGGTGAACAGGTGCTGGTCAAACGATTCTGCGTGCATCCTTTTCGCTGCTGCTTTTGTCCGTTTCAAGCAGACAGAAGAGTGTCTGGAGCGAAAGAAACAACACGAACCACTCTGTCCTTTTTGGGACAAGCTGCAATAAAAAAAAGCAAGAGTGAATCGTCCTTCGAAGAAAGGGAGATCGCTTTGTGTTGCTGTCCCGGTCCGCAATGCGACATTTAGGCTGGGAGCAAGAAAAGGCGTCCTTGTTGTTTGCGCTTCACTGTGAAGAAGCCCGTGTTGTGCTTTCTCCAAACCTGAATGGAAAAAGAACCACGCTCTTTTAACGAAGACAAACAACAGCAACGCCAAAAGCGGCTGCGGGTGCTGGAAGAGACGCAAGCGGCATGAAAAGGAGGAGAGAGGAAGCCCGAGGAAGCGGCGCAATCCAAAAGAGCCAGCAGAAGGACACTGGCATCGAGCGTTCGTTTGGCACGGAACGAAATAAAAAAAAAGCACACCCAAGCACTTTTGCACCTGTCTGCTTTGATTCTTTTTCGGCGACAGCGGCGGCTTTTGCGCATGAGACTGATGCTCCCTTTTCCCACTTTTTCACGGCCGCGGAATTGGCGGCAAGGTGCCACTTTTCGCAAGCGCAAAATGAAAAGGAGGGGGGAGTATTTCTTGGCCCGTCTGTTTTCCTGGCGTGTCCTGCCTTGTATCTTGCCTGCGCGCTTTTGCTCTCTCTCTCTCTCCAGACTGTTTCCTTCTTTCTTCTTGTCTTCTTTGCTACTCACGCTTTCCTTTTGTAATTCCACTGTCTCGACTTTTATTTATTGTACAGCTCAACTACACTTTCGGCTTCTCGCCTCTACGCGCCATTGACACGCAAACACAGAGCTCTGGAAGCAGAACACGCGCTCGTTATTGACGACGACGACAACGACTGCTCGGCTCAAGAAGTCGCACATATTCCATTTGCTGAAAGGGTATGCCAGCCATTAGACAAAACTGAAGCGCTTCAAATAGCAGCAGCAGCCGCATCTTGTTGTCTCCTGTGCCCCCCCCCAGAGCCGCCTGTACTCTTGCTGGAGCAGCCCGCCATGGCTGCCTGAGGGAGGGGAGAAGGAGCTAGAGCATATTGTATACAGCACGACAGCGAGCTGCTGCTTCCTTTGGTCTTGGCTATTTGCTCTAGCTCTTGCCAACGAGAGATGTTGAGCCTGTTGGCAAAGAGTATATGCGCTAGGCCGGACTTTTGCTCACCATGTTCCTGCGTGTGCGAATCACCCACCCACCAACTAAACATTCTGCTGCCTTTCTTGTCTTTCTTGTGTAGAGATCCTTTACTCGAGCATCTTTGAAGGTAAGCTTCGATACCGCTGCTTCTATTTTCCTTTTTGCGGGATGTCTTGAGCCCCAAAAAAAGAGCAGCACAGGCGATGTCTAGTGCTCCCTTTCCCGCAAACATGGCCGAGAGATCCAGCTCCGAGCCCAGAATCCGAAACAGCTTTCTTGAATGATGTCTGCGTGGACTGTGTTTCATCTCTGACAAATCTGCCTGCCTTTTCCATTTTCTCCCCCCATTATTGCGCTTCTCACACCCTCCTCAGCTGCTGGCTCGCGTTGGCTCGCTTCTTTTTCCCAGGCAGCAGCAGCAAAACAAAATGGAACTGTGTCGAGCAAGAAAAATATCCAGCCTCCCCAAAACATACACATGCGCGCGCGTTTCATCTCTTGTTTGCGAAAGTGATAGCCATCGCTTCTTTGCTCAGAGAAAGACGAGTTTTCACGTCCACGCTGCACTGCCTTCTCACCTGCCCCACCCAACCACCACCGCGGCCCATGCTCTGCAACATGACCCATGTCTCATTGAGCAGCGGCTTGTCTCGCACATTTCCAGCTGTGTGCAGAATGCTCGCTTATTTACGCGGGCAATCTGCAGAATGCAGCATTCGCAATCCCGCGTCCTTTCTTTTCAGGCGCCTGCGATTTAAAAAGCTGACTTGGACGATGCTACTGCCTGAGATATGTACAGTGCTATTTCTGCCCAAAAATGACAACTACTGTCTGTGCTGCAATATCCTTTCCCCCTCTTTATTCCAGCGCAGAAACAAGAGCACGCAAAATGGCTGGCTGCTCTGAGGCATGGGTGACATTTCATGTGTGCGTCTCGTATATACCACTGCTTTGCCTCCAACCCCACATTTACTACGTTTGATATCTCTTTCCCATCCCATCTCCAATCCCAGGGCCGTAAGTCAGCCAAAAACGACAAGGCCCTTTGGGTTGGGAAAAAAAGAGGGAGAGCAGCTTATATTGCAATATGACGAAGATGGCGGCAGTGCTATGCCCGCGTTCCGCTCAATCCATTCTACTCAATGTTGAAACTGAAGCAGGGCAACTTGGACAGAAAAAAAAACAAGTGCGGATGCAGCCTCGAACTCTTCTTTGGCGACCATCACCTGCAGAGCGAATATAGAGAGCAGTCGCGGCCATTGACTGAGTCTAGTCGCAACACATCTTTTTGCTTGTTGAACTAGACTTGTCAGCGGCCAAGCAAAATAAATGGCCTAAAAACGGGAGCGCGCTCCATCCTCCATATTTTTACCTCTAAAATCTCGGCTGCCCCCTCCCCCCGCGCCATTCACCTGTTGGAGGAATGTCTCCACTCGCATTTCTCTTCTGTCTATTCGCAGGAGATACCTGGCTCTAAAGTCACACCCCGAGCAGCATTAAATTGAAAAAGAGTAAAGACTAAGCAGCAGCTGAATAACCATTTGCTTTCCCCTCCCCGCTTGCCCTTTCTCCTCCTTTAATTACACATCTCATCTGAATGTTGCGCTGCAGCATACATAGATTAAGCCATCCGGCCTATAATTCCTGCTCCCTCGTTTGCAAGGAATACTATCCACATGCCTGTCTCTCTCTTGATACGTTAGTGGCACGTATATCTATCTTGCTTCGTTTATCCACTATATTCTGTCCTGTTCTGGAAAATAAAAAGCCTTTCTCGTTCTTGCACGCCTGCTAATATTGCGACCCTTTTATCCACCGTCTCTAATATTTTAACTTATTTCTATTCGGCTGCTGCACCTTTGTTCTTGTTGTTCGCATTCGTAGGAAGAGGAGGATCTTGGCTCACCTACATATTGTAATCGCGCATTCTTTGCAAAGTAGAGTTTCGACCTAAAACCCCAGCACACATATATTTATACGCGCGTACATGCCTGGCGCCAGAGCCGATAGACAAGGTGCCGGACTCTATGCGTGGCACATATACCATCCTCGAACAGCACCACAGTCTCCGAACGAGCCCGAATCCGACAACCGCGACAGCTATTACCAAGAAACAACGGCAACAATGGATTTTGGCGGATATTCCTCGCATGTCCGCGGAAAGGCCCCGTTGGCAGCCTCGCAGCACGCTCCGCCACAGTCTGCATTCGACACACACACATACGGCAATGGTAAGAATAATACTTGGTGCATTATGTGGATGCTTTCTTTTGCTTTTCTGAAATCTCCATTTCTCTGCTTGATGGCAGTGGCTCCTTCTCCTCCTTCCCCACCCACCCTCGTTTCTGTAAGCGTATCACATCTACAATGCGTTTGGCTGACTGAAAAAAGCGTTTGTGCGCATTTCCTGGTATTTTCTCAATAAGGGAAACGCTAGGATTTCCAAGTGCCCAATGCTGGCGCACACCACAAACACCCACGCCCGCCCTCTTTGTGCCCATTTTCGCTGCTTTTGTTGGGCAGAAAGGAGCGGTGGGGAAAGAGAGGGGGTGATATTGAAGCCTGCTTGAAAGAAGCTA
The DNA here is from genome assembly GCA_027575385.1 of Coemansia sp. RSA 2399. NCBI lineage: Eukaryota > Fungi > Kickxellomycota > Kickxellomycetes > Kickxellales > Kickxellaceae > Coemansia > Coemansia sp. RSA 2399. Next base: position 17,111 of record JANBOT010000048.1, on the reverse strand, counting down.
AAAGGAGGGAGCGCAAGATGGACCCGTCATTTCCTTTCTTTCCTGAATCTCGTTCGCGCAACAAAGCGAGAAATGGATGCGATGCGTTCTGCGACACCCGCCTTATCCTCCCCATTTGCACGTCTTTTGTTCTTTTTATCAACAAAAGGAGTAAAATAGGGAGTGTCCGGAAAGGATACTATTCCCAATAGAAGAGGGGAGGGGCAAGACAGCAGCCGCCTTTGAAAAGCTTGCCAGTCTGAAAGTCAGCCCTTGCTTTCCGTCCTCTCGCTATAACCCTGTGTCAAACAGAGAAAAAAAACGTGTTTTATGCTGCAATTCTCGCTCCTCCACAAAAATAGCCCGTGTTGTGTGCAAGCCTTTAATCTTCCCTCTTTCTCCACCCTCTCTCTCTCTCTCTCTGTCTTCATTTCTCGGTTTCATCGTCTGTATCTATTGCTAATTCCTGTTCTTGTTCAACCCTCACATTAGTAGACACAGAAGCAACAGCAGCAGCAGCGTCGAATGGTGTATTTGGCGCCTCATCGTCCGCGTCTTCCTCCTCCACTTCGACCATGGTCAACAACACTCAACAGTCGTTGACACAACACCCAGACAGCACAGAATCCGCTGCCAACACCATAGCCCCGACTGGCGACGGCACACAGGAGCCACAGCAGCCAAAGCATCGCTACATGACACGGTCTGTTGCCCAGAACGCCGCACGGCGAAAGCAAGAGGAGCTGATGGCGGAGACGCTCTACCAGCAACAGACACATAACGGCGTCGCTGACAAAGCGGCAGAAGCAGACGAAAGCAGCGGCGCCGTCCCAGGCACATCTCTTTTATTCGGCCAAACCACCCAACAGCAGCCATCACCGTATATCTCGGAGACTGTTGTCGCCTCTGGGCAGACCAACCCCTATTATATGATGACGGCAGCCAACGAGCAGCGCCAGGGCAGCCGCCAGCAGCCGCCGCCGACTTGGACATCAACCGCCCTGTACCAAGCAGCACGCGCAGTTGCCGCTGCCGCTACGGCTCCAAGCACACATCAGCAGCAACAGCAGCAGGCGATGGCTACTGTCAACCCTGCTGCCATGACTATTCAGGCGGCAACATCTACAGGACAGCAGCATCACCGGAAGCAGAACCCGGCAGCTCCTCCGCCAGCGAAACGCCGCAGAAACGCAGCTGCAGCCAGCAACACCACCACCACCGCCCAGCAGCAGCAGAAAGGTGGTGCCCGTGGACGGGCCGGTCAGCGCAACAAACAACAGCAGGTAAGTGTCCTCCTTTTTATATGAAACCGCAATTCTCCTGCTATATTAGTTCCAGACCCATCCCGCTTTTATGCTGCGTTTACTCCAGCCCAAGAGGGGAAATAGCGCGCGCTCTGGGCTAGGCTTTTTGCCACGCAATAATGCAGTATTCGCTTATGCGTTTTCTTCTCACACAAGCATTCCCCATTCAAGGCCAGCGCAATTCCGCTTGCCAGCCATTGTCGCCCGGCTTTCTGGCTTGGAAGATACAGAGGGGGTCTAGATGTGTGTAGAGAGGAATATGGAATATGGCGGCTTCTTGTTTGTTGCCTCTTTTACACCCATTACTCGGGAAAATCCCTACTTTCGGTTTGTGCTACGCATGGGACACAGCTTCAACAAACAATTCGCTCATTTCCGCACATGAAATAATGCGTTGTCCGATAACCACCGAAAAGCACAGCAGAATGTGACTCTAGGGAAACCACACAACCCCCGCGCACATCGTCCTCTATTCTATGGTTGCACAGACATCCGTTGAATCTGTAGAGTCCGACAACATCCTTTTCCTTTTCATGTCAATGCTACCAAGCAAAATTCTGGACCGAGCCAACCAGATTCCGCTGGTGTACACTCTTGGGTCACAAACATTACTCTGGACATTTGCGTGACTAGTGTGGTTTTTCGATCGATTTATGTTGCCAAATGTTTGTTTGCCCGGCTGCTTGTCTTGGCGGCGCTTAATATGCTTTTTGCGAGGAGCCCTTTCTTTTTTCCTTATTCGATACGCTCTATCATTTCTCTTGGGGTGTTTTCTCTCCTTTTCCCCCCTGCTCAAGTCTTTTATTGTCTGTATTCGCGTCCTGTATCAAAAGTACTAATTAAGCCTTCCTTTCTTTATATTCTGGTTTCTCTTTCCTTCACTCGCCGCTATCCGATGTCTGTCATCTCGTTTGTCACTTCTCTTTTCCGATCTCGGAACAACAACCATGTGGGATCAAACAACAATGCCTCCACATCTAAAACGTCGCTTCAATCGTCCATCGACTCGGGATCAACATTGAACAACAACAAACCCCGCACTGACAAACCCTCCGCCTTGAAAATATCAAAACACCACACCCAACCGACAACCTACGACGAACAACGGAACGACATCCGCAACATATTTCCTTCTGCCAAAATCAATCCGCGTCCCCTTCAACCAAAACCACGCCCTCCGGTCATCAACGACTATAACATCCCCATTCGACAAAACCAGCAGAAAGCCGAAGCTCCTTGCGATGACCGTGAAGGCCACTACATTGTGGTACCTGGTCGCGAGGTTACCTCGCGCTTCAAGATCCGTCGCCTGCTCGGCCAGGGCACATTTGGCAAGGTCATGGAGTGCGACGACCTTGTCTCTGGTCGGCTCGTTGCAGTCAAGGTGATCCGTGCTGTTCCCAAGTACAGAGACGCCGCGAAGATCGAGGTCCGTGTGCTGCAGACGCTGGAGCGCAACGACCCGACAAACGTCTACCAGTGCATCCACCTGAACGAGACATTCGACTTCCGCAACCACGTTTGTATGGTGTTTGACTTGCTTGGCCCCAGCGTGTTTGACTTTTTAAAGGAAAACGAGTTCCGTCCCTTTTCGCTGCACCACGTCCAGTTGTTTGCTGAGCAGCTGCTGCGCAGCGTTGCTTTCCTGCACAGCCTAAATCTGGTACACACTGACTTGAAGCCAGAAAACATCCTGCTCGAGAGTGGCGAATACGACGTTGTTCCCTTTGGTAGCAGCCAGGCCGTCAAGACGCGCATGCTCAAGTCGACAAAGATCCGGCTGATTGACTTTGGCAGTGCGACCTTCAACAACGAGTACCACTCCCAGGTTGTATCGACCAGACACTATCGTGCGCCCGAAATCATTCTGAACCTGGGCTGGTCGTTCCCGTGCGACATGTGGTCGATTGGCTGCATAATTCTAGAGCTCTTGACTGGCGAGGCGCTGTTCCAGACGCACGACAACAACGAGCATCTTGCCATGATGGAGATCGTTGTAGGCAAGGCGCCGTCGCACATTGTGCGGGCTGTTTCTAGCGACCTGCGCTCAAAGTTCTTCCGCTCCAACGGAACCGCACGCTACCCGGCCCCAGAGAACACTCGGCAGTCGCAGAAGGGCATGCGGTCGATGCGCCTCCTGAGCCAGCTTGTCAACCCATCGACAAATCCGATCTATGCCAACCTGCACGACCTTCTCTTCCAGCTTTTGCAGTACGACCCTAATGCGCGCATCACAGCCAAGGAGGCATGCAGCCATCCGTTCTTCTGTCACCGCGTTGGACCTGATGGTCGCCTTGTCGACAGCCTGCCAGCGACGGCTCATGGGCAGCAGACATTTGAAGCTGTAACAAGTCCGAATTCCGACGCCGTGGCCTTGTCGGCCTCGCTTCGCTCCCACCGTCCGTCTCTGCAAACAGCCGTCTCCTCGAATGCTGTGCAGCTGAACCCTCCAGCAACTGTCGGTGCCCATGCATCGAGCACCCATGCATATGCCGCCAGCAGCGGTAAGATGGCAAGAATTCCGTCAATTCAGGTTCAGCCAACCGAATACAACAATGCCCACGCACTGGCCAATAATATGGTCCCTCAGCCACAGCCACAGTCACAGCCACACCACCCCCAGTCTCATCCACAGCAGCCACAACAGTATTATAACCATGTGCCTGTTTTCACCAAGCCCGTTGGCAGCGGCCAAGTGAACAATGCGTACCACGGGTACTACTATCGTGACCAGCAGCCTCAAAAGGTGCCTTCAGCCACGGCAACCGCTCCGAGCTCGACATACCACCCTGTCAGCGATTACGCAGTGTATCAGACCCCGAATCACTACAATTATCCAAGCAGCACCACCCAACAGCAGCAGACTACTGGACAGAACGTGCGCATGTATACGGCGGATGGACATCAGTGGCAGTATGTGACTGGCGCCAACGGCCCAGCCCCTACCACTCCGCTGTCGGCCCACGGCAGCAACGCACAGTATGCCTTTTCGGTTCAGCAGCCTCAGCAGACGCAGCAACCGCCTATTGTAGAACAGCAGCATACTGCCGGCGGGTTTGCCACGGCGTCTTCGCAGACTAGAACCGATGGTAAGCGCAAGACTGGCGTCCCTATTGACTCTGGATACTTTCCAGACATACCGCTGTCCGCATCCGACTACAACAGCAGCAGCTACTTTTCCAGTGGCAGTGGATACACAAGCCCCAACATCAACGGAAATTTACCAGGCGCACCATCTCTAGTCCAAAAGCAGCAGAACCAAGTGATCCCGAGGAACCATTATTCATCGGGACCATCCTTCACTGGCGCTTCGTCGTCGTCAAGCTCTGCCAATGTCCCCAACAGCTCGATCGCTAGCAGAGGAGGTTACAACCTGCCGCCGCTGGCATCGTATGTCGCTCAGCTGCCCTCATACTACCAGCAGCGTTACCAGCCAGCAAACTCCTCGTTGTCATCTGGTACTGTGGGCGGCGCGGGCGGTAATAGCTCTTCGTTGCAGGGAATAGCGAATGGCAGTACCGTCTTGCCGCGGATGCTGCCTGTTGATGCAAACACAACACCGACGCTGACCATTGCGACCACAGCTACGCCAACACCCGGATCGACATCTACGCAGCTTGGTGGTTCGCACAGCATGGATGCAAGCGGATCCATTGCTACGTCGTCGGCGGCGCTGGGAAACAGCTCGTCTGTTACTGGAAGCGTGTATTCTGGTTCTCAACAGCATTCCGTCGGACGCATGCTTCCTTCGCTGATGGCTGTCCAGAACGGCGGTTCTGTTCCGCATGTGAATGCCATCAACAATGGGCTTGCGCGCACCAGCATTGCCGACACGATGCAGCAGCAGCAGAAGCAGCAATACCACCGGTATCCGCCAGTGTCGTCGGGCGCTGCAACCCCGCAACAAGGCATGTATCAGCAGATTGCATCCGCTTCGCCAATGCTCTTGCAGCCCTCGCAAGTGTCCTCGGCTAGAAGTAGCTTCTATCCACAGCTGCCGTCGGCCCAGTCGCTGATGCAGCAGCATCTTCCTCAGACGCCTCCTGGACGCAACGGCTTCTCGCTGGAGCAGCGCAGCCACCACCACCACTACCAATACAGCTAAACGGGTCTTTCCCGCTGGGAGTCCCCACCCCCAGGACCCAGAAATAGACCAAACCCAACCTACCTACTCTCTCTCTTCTTTTCTTGTACAGCATTATTCACATCTTCCTTTTCTTCATGCCGTAGTAGTATATTATACACTTTTACAATTTCTTTTCTTATTTTTCAAGTACAGTACAGTACAGTACCATCAATAGAACACAACATAATGCAAGCAAACATCGTTTCCCTGGTACAGATCAATGCCTGATCTGATTTGTATAAAATATCCAACTTTCTTTTTGCCACATCTGTATCCACCTTTCTTTCTCTACTCTCTCGTTCTTTTATTTCCATTACTACTAGACAAAACCTTGATTATGTCCGAGTCAACGAGGGAAGTCGTGGCTGGATCGAGCGACGTTGAGGACGCATTGGCGCTTGATTCGATGTTCCAGGAGCCAGAAGACTTTTGTCAGCCAGCCCAAGAGGCCAAGACGGTGGTGTTTGAGCGCCAGCCAGAGCTCATGGATCAGGGCGAAGAAGAAGGATCGCGCAAGGTACGGCTGAGCCTCCTTGGATCACATCCGCTCTGGGGCCACCATCTATGGAATGCGGCTAAAACGTTTGCCAACTACTTGGACTCGCACAAGGACATCGTTCAAGGCAAGAGTGTGCTGGAGCTAGGAGCCGCAGGGGCCCTGCCTTCGCTTATCTCGGCAATGAACGGAGCCACGCGTGTCGTGATCACCGACTATCCGGACCCCGACCTCGTCGGCAATATCAAAACGACGGTGGCTCTGAACATGCCGCAGAAGCTGGAAGATGGCAGCGTTGTGGTCGATGGATTCAAGTGGGGCTACGAGGTTGATAGGATCGGCAAGCTGAGCCCCGACGGATGCGGTACATTCGACGTGCTAATCCTTTGCGATCTTGTTTTCAACCACTCGGAGCACAACAGACTGCTTAGCTCCGTGAGCCAGCTCATGAAGAAGCCGGGAACGGATGGCTCAGCTGGCGGCGAAGCGTATGTCTTCTTCACCCACCACCGGCCGTGGCTGGCTGACAAGGATATGCGATTCATCGAGCGTGCACGGGAGGAGCTTGGACTGGAGGTAACGCGCGTTGTTGAGGAGTATACTGGCGTCATGTTTGAGGAGGATCCAGGCGATGAGCGTGTGCGTGGCACTGTCCACGGCTTCCGGCTGGCATACCCAGTAGCATAATTTCGATTAGGCTTGATCAGGATCATTGCTTTTTTTTTCTTTGAAAAACATTGAACTTTTCTTCCCGACTTTGTCGTTCTCTTTTTTTTTCTCTTTCCTTTCTCTATTAATACGTTTTTGATGTTTTTCACTTGAAGAAGCAACTAGGAACTGCCTTGGACGCACGCAAACTCCCTTTGGTGTTATTTTGAAGGAAAGATGGCTATCGATATATGCCAACCAACCACCGAACACGATAGCAACAACGATATCGAGCCTGTCGTCGATCGGGCAGACGATGAGTACAACGAGGAGCATGCGTATTCGGACAGCTACTCGGACGACGATGCCGACATTGAGACGGATGACATCCTGGGATACACGGAAGACTGGGGTGAAAACGGAGCCGATTTTACCAAACAGTACAACAGAATGCGGCAGCATATACAGAGCCAGGTGAATGGAGGAGGCCCAAGGGCTTCGCTTGCTGCCAACAAGAGCGTTATAGGAAACAGCAGTGGTACGGCGACTGTCAAGGACAACGCAAGCCTGAAAACGATTGATCTGAACAAATACTCGAGCCGCATCAAGCTTGACGAGTTTGACAGCATCTCAGACATAAAGGTCGGCTCTTCTGGCGTTGGTGGAGGAGGCCGCAAGTCCAGCGGTGCATCTACGGCGCCACGCAAGGACAAGGCTGACAGAGCCACCACGGAGCAGGTGCTGGACCCGCGCACACGCATAATTCTCTTCAAGCTTCTGAACCAGGGCGTGATATACGAAGTCAACGGCTGCATCAGCACAGGCAAGGAGGCCAACGTCTATCATGCGGTGACCGAGGACGGCGAGCACAGGGCAATCAAGATCTACAAAACGTCGATTCTTGTCTTCAAGGATCGCGACCGCTATGTGTCGGGCGAGTACCGGTTCCGGCACGGGTACTCTAGGCACAACCCACGCAAGATGGTGCGGCTGTGGGCGGAGAAGGAGATGCGCAACCTCAAGCGCCTTTATACGTCTGGGATCCCTTCGCCAAACCCGCTGGTCCTTCGGCAGCACGTCTTGGTGATGGACTTTTTGGGCAGCGCCGACGGAGTAGCGTACCCGCGGCTGAAGGACGCAACGATCAGTGCCAGCAGGTTCCCGAAGCTGTACTACCAGCTGGTCAAGGACATGCGTACCATGTACAACACTTGTCATCTGGTCCACGCCGATCTGAGCGAGTACAACATCCTCTACCACGGCAAGACGCTCTACATCATCGATGTGTCGCAGTCCGTTGAGCATGATCATCCGTATGCGCTGGACTTTCTTCGCCACGATTGCAACAATGTAAATGAGTTTTTCCGGAAGCGCGGGAACGTTCGTACCATGTCTCTGCGTCGGCTGTTTGAGTTTATAACCGATCCGACCATTGGCGCTTCCGAGGCCGATGTCGATGAGGCGTTGGAGGGTGTCAGAGCAGAAATGGAAGCGATCTCTGACGAGACATTGTCCAAGATGCGCGAAGACGACGAGGTGTTTAGACAGTCGTATATCCCCAGAACACTCAATGAGGTAGTTGACTACGAGCGGGACGTACAAAAGGTCAATGACGGGAAGTCGAGTGAGCTGATCTACAACAAACTTGTCAGACTAAGGCTTTCGGAGGCCAATCTGCCAGAGAAAAGCGGGGAGCTAGCAACCTTGAAGGAAGTAGCAGAAGAAGAGGAGCCTATAGAGATGCCTATTCCACCAGCTGGATGTTTGCCTGCTGCCACTACGTCTACGCTGACAAAACCTACGAGCAACACAATTGAGGATGGCGATGATCTCTGCGAAGACGGCGATGATATTAGCGATGAAGACGACAGCGACAGCGGCAGTGACGAGGATGGCACGCATACCAAGGGCAAGAAGCACGAGAGCAAGGAGGAAAAGCGAGGGCGCAAGCAAGCAGTCAAGGACGCCAAGCGGGAAAAGCGCAAAACCAAGATGCCCAAGGCTGTCAAAAAGCGGAAAGAGCGTGGAACCAGCGGCAAAAAGTCAAAGTAGATGGTGATCATGCCCGATCAAGCTTGCCTGATCACACATATCTTTTTTCCCCCCCTCCAGCATCGTGGGGGTGGTGTTTTAATGATGAAAGAGCAAGGAAAATTTTGTCGTGTAGAGCCAGCCTTCACTTCCTTTTGTCTTATCAGTTATACATTTATTTTTATTTTTAAAAAAAAAACTCAACCCCCTTTCCTTTCGTTGCTTTCTCTACGAAATAAATATGGCAAGCATGTTCTCGTCAATAAGGAAGAAGCTTCCGGGACGGAACGCATCGATCTTTTGGACAACTGTTCTAGGCACGACTGGCTTCTACCAGTACAACAAGCGCGAGGGCAAGAAGCGGATGGACTACTACTGCAAGCGCGCAGAGATGGTTGCGAACGAGACGATTGGGGCGCTGGATACTCCACGCAAGGTGCATGTCTATGTAGCGGTGCCAATGGGCGAGTTGGGGACACGCAAGGCGCGGCTTCATTGGGAGGAGTACATACTCCCGGTGTTTGTTGCAGGAGCGCTTGACTACGAGCTGACGTTGGTCAACGACACGGTGACTGACAGCGATGGAGGCAGCGAACGGGTGGTTCGTGGAGGGGTGCACAGCCTTGTTGCAGAAGAGGTCAAGGAGCGCAGGCGCAAGGAGATGGAGGAGGACAACGAGGAGCTGAAGCTGTGGCGAACAGCGATTGACGAGCGCAAAAAGGAAAACGAGGAGAGGGCGAGAAGAAACAGGGCGGGGGCATCGGGTGGCGGCGGACAGGAGCTGGACATTAGCAATTGGAAGCCCGAGCCGTACCCGGGAACCATGGATATAGTAGCGCTTGGGCGCGAGACGTGGGTGGAGGCTATCAATGGCATCAACGATGGAGCAATGGGATCGCTAAACTACACCATCCCTCCGCTTGTGCCCCTGGACTCGGAAGAGCAGGAAAGGAAGAACAATGCGGCTGAGCGCAAGATTTCGACAGACACGGCTGTGGCACCGACGTCACCGGAATCTTCACATGACGAAGAAGCTGCAGATAGAAGTGGGATGCAGGTTACAGACACCGCCGGTGCTGCTGTTGTTTCTGCAGAGCCGGAGATAGCTGCTCCCCAGCCGCTGCCTATAACGGTAGACTACGACCGCTATGCCAGCGACGCAGGCAATGGGGCTGCCATTCCCGGAAAGATTCCAGCGGTGGCGTACATCTCGCACATGAACATAACGGGGTGGAGCAACCTGCCACTGAGAATATGGAACTTTTTCCACAACCAGCAGAACGTTGACCTGTATGCGCAGCAGGCACTGCAGGTTGTGTTTGAATCGACAAAGCGGGCGGCACGTGGAGCCGAAGAGCTGGCGGACATGGGCAAAGCCGAGGAAGAAATGACTGGATGGGAGGGCCAGGAGCGCATTGACGTTGTAGTCGAGCCTGCTGTGGCTGAATGCCTGCAGATCTACGATACTCAGAATGATACAGCGCCTCGTTTTTCCGAGGAAGCACATGATTAGCGTGACTGGTGAGCGGTAGTTTTTGAAAGAGATCCAAAACATTATATGCCAAGATTATCAATAGACAACATCGAGTAACGCAATGGCAGGAGAATAACGCGGGTAATACCACCCTGACACTAAACACTTGGGTGGCTTACATTCGCCTCAGGCATGAGTGACCAGGGGGATGCTGATGAACTTTTGAGAAATCCGTTGAGCAAAAAATGCTGGCGTCCATGTGTGGATGGCGCGGCTGAAGGCACAGAGCCAAGTCTACATGTCGGGTTGTAAAAAAAAAAAGTCAAGATACGAGCACCAGACATATCGAGCGGGTGTTGTGAGCCAAGCAATGTGCAAATATCCTTGGCCAATGCAGAACAGGCCCGAAATGTGCAGGGGGAGGGAGCGGAACACCGGATTTTTGCAGCGTGAGCAGCAGCTTTTCGTTTCATTTTCTAATTTTTTTCTTTTGGGATTGACTGACGCACACACACGCAACGGCAAACAAGCAAGCGAGGAGGCCAATCACAGGCCGTGGGGACGATTCAGGATCTCAATGTGTGTTTTTGTTTGAAAAGATTTTCTTCAACATGCGCGATTCTGCACAGGCACACCAACAAGCAGATCTGGCAAAAATGAATAGCCCAGCTCTGCAAAACAAAAGCTAATTTTTCGTCGCCCACAGCGATTTGGCAATCGCAAAGTCATGTCAAAACCACAAAAATATTCTTAAAGCTCCACCAGTTCCGTCTTGCCCCTCTTTTCTCAAATTCCCTCTTTTTTTCTTTTTCCTTCCCCAAAGCTATTTTTTTCTCTCTCTCTCTCGCTATACCTTTTTTACTCTGCGTTATAGTCATTGTTGTCATTTTATTTCCTTCCTTTCTTAATAACAGAGTACTTTTGTTTCTTTAATATTTTCATTTGTTGGTAAACCGGCTTGCCCAGGTAATACCATCCCTCCGCCGCAAGGCATATTGTTCAAGATCACCTCGCCTATATTTGGGGCACAGGTTACTGCACAGCAGCCTTTGGCAACGCACATACACATCTACAAGCTCGGCAGGTACCCATGGACCTCAATCTTGTATGCGCAGCTGACACCGGCAACTACGACGGAGACAGCATAGACCCAATGTCGGCGGCTCACGAGCTCAACAACATAAAAGCTGCCCTGTCCGGATTTAGCGACCAGCAGCATCTTTACACAGCAAGTTCGAGTGAGCCGACGGGCTCGCAACACAGCTCGACCACCCCGCCGCTGACATCGTCCTCGGACGCATCCATGTTCTCGAGCAAGTCGGACAGCCAGATGGCCATCGGGTCAGCGCTGTCTGCGCCTAACTCGGCTCCGCCCAACCAGCAGCGATTCTCGCAGTCCAGGAACATTGGGGCGCTAGCGTCGTTGGCGGCCGGCATGGCTGAGACTGTCCGCACCATCCAGGATGCCATACATACGCCACTGCCTCCGCATCATGGTTTCGCAAGCAACGGAGCCGCCAGCTCGGCGATGAAGGACTCCGCCACCTCGGTATTTGGCCTTGCCGCCCCCCAACACCAGACAATCAGCCAGGAACATAGCGGCAGCGCCGAAGACAATGAGTCGACGCCGACGGACTCGGACAGGATCACAAAGAAACAAGCCAACAGCATCCTTGAAAAGTACCGCGGCGAGCTCAACGAGGTGGCTGAAAAGTGCAAGGTCCTCAGCCAGTTTGCCGAGCAGTACGGGCCTGAGCGCAACAGGTTTGGCGCGCAGCCCTCCGACGACCTTGTCATCGACATGGCGCGTAAGGCGTACGAGGTGCTCATGGTGTTCATGACCATCCGCCGCGAGCGCATGTCCACCAGCGTCGATGACGACACCATGGAGTACATCCGCAAGCGTCGCACCGTTCTCTCGCCAGCACGCGCAAAGTCGCGGAAGCGTTCGGTAAGTAAACAATATCACACACACACATTTGCTATCTCGCCTCTCCTGTATGTGCAGTTCGCGTGGTGTTCCATGCGGTGGGTTGTGCTTTCTCCTCCCTTCTTTCGCTTTTCCAGATGAGCCAACGGGATATCACGATGGACTTGCTTCTTTGGCTGTGCATGTATGCAACTGCAAAGCTCCTCCCCTCCCCTCGTTTTGGCGATACAGGTTAATGAACTGTAAAAGCGATACAGGGTTCCACGCTTCTTCCTGCTTTTGAATTTTCGGTCCTACATCCAGTCTTTGTGCGATTGCGATGTCTCTGTGTATGCATTACTGATGCCTCTTAATGTGTTTTGCAATCTTTTGTTTTCTCTTTAGAAGCGGGCGGATGCGGCCCAGCCAAACACCTGTCGGTCGTGTGGGATCTCAGAGACCCCCGAATGGCGTAGAGGACCCGATGGAGCGCGGACGCTGTGCAATGCATGCGGTCTTCGTAAGTATCTTGTGCCTTTACCACTCTTAAGTAATTCTTGTGTGCGAGCATTGCAGCGCTGGTGACCTTCCTCTTGTAGATCCTTTCCCAAAAGATGTCATTTGTTTTGGCTCTTTCTTCCGCTTGCATGCATTCCATGTACCAGGCTGCATATTTGATGTTTCTTTTAGGGAATCTTGGTTTGTGTGTGGAGGACTTTGCTGGCGGCGCAAGAAATAAACAAACTGTTGTGTCCCCCCCCAGCCCACAGCGCCCCTTATTACCACTATATGCATCTTGCATCTTTTGTCGATTTGCTATCAAGATTTCCTTTCATGTTTTCGTTTTTCTCACCCAATCACATTCTTCCCCAAGTGCATCCATGACGCACACAAAGGAATTTTCTTCTTTCGGGGCTGTGTTTGAATATTTGAGATCTGCGGGTGGATATTATTGACGCCTTTTGTGATTGCCAAATCCCCCCTTTTTCCCCTTTGTCTCTTTGCCTTCTGCTAAAAAAAAAAAGATACCTGTTTTTTTGTACAATCACTTTTTTGATGTCGGAAATTAGATTATGCCAAGCTGAACAAAAAGCGGGCACATGAGGCAACTTCACATGGCCCATTGTCTGGCATCGACAGCACAGACTCAACCCCTCCGACGTCCGCGACTGCCGCCGCTAGTGGCGCCGCCACCGCATCGCTGGCACTACCGCCCGCTCAGCAGCCGTCGCCACCACAGGCCCTCTCGCAGCAACGCCCCATTGCTTCATCGTCAGATCACACTATGCAGGTCTCACAGCCGGTGTCTCCGTACACCGGCCAGCAGTATAGTGGAAACCCGCACATGCATCCGCAAAGCGCAGGCGCAACCCCGCATGAGCGCAAGGTCTTCCAGCCACTGTTTAGCCACCAGCAGCAGCAACAGCAGACGTGGCAGCAGCACAACGCGCCAGTATCGTGGCAGCAGCAGCAGCAGCAACAGGGTGCGGCAAACACCCCGCACTGCCCGCCAGACGGCTCGTACCCCTCTAGCTTTGCGCAAAGCCAGCAGCCTCAGCAATACGGCTCTTCAGAGAACCACCCCTATTACCATCGCCCATCTCTCCCATCTATTTATAGCGCCGACAATCAGTATGCAAACAATCGTCAGCAGAACCAGCCACAACAGCAAGCACCAGCACCGGGCCAAAGCCGCCAGCAATCGGCTTCTTCGATTTCGCGGATTATCGGCTGAGTGCCTTTCCAACATCACACTCCACATATGTTCAAAAGCCTTCTTTTTTATCTTATCCTCACTTTATAAACCTCGTTTAATATTGTAAAATCTAGTAGTTGAACGGCCAGCCCTTGAAACTATAATGACAACATCGTGCCAGTTTGCTGGAACGCCAGATTTCGGTGTTCATATTTCAAACCCTTTTATAGCGTGGCGCAATCAATGACGTGATCAATCAAACGATCAAAGGCGTCTCGTGGCTTTTTTTTTGGTTAAATGTTGCACAAAAACGCGTAATTCTGTCTAAGCCTTCTTTTACTATCCTTGTATCGCGTTATTTTTGTTACTACCTGTTTATATATTTCGCTTCCTCTGTAGTATAATTGAAAATTGCCTGTTGCGATGCCCGAAATGCAAGCTGCCTCGCTCATCGAACAGCTGAATGAGACTGGCGATAGCCCGAAGGACGGAATTGGCAAAAGCAGGCGGTCGTTGAGAACACACCAGCCGCGGTACCTTGAAAACGCGCTGACAGGAAACGAAGTGTTTGATCTCTTGGACGAATATATTATTGACGAAGACGGCGTTGGCAGCGGCAGACGACAGAAAACAAGGACCAGGAAATATAAGCGACAGAACAAACGACAAAAGGCAAACGTATCCTCCGCCGGCGGCGGCACTAATAATGGAGAGACTGCAGAAGGAGCTACCGACGAGGTTAACGCAAATGGCCAAGGTGCACGCAAGGCAGCAGCCGCATACCGGCCACGCTGGTATAACCAAATGTACTTGATGTTCTTGGCGCTTCGGCAGTCGCCTGGATTCACTGCTAGCCGAAGCGAGCTGGTCCACAAGGCCGTTGAATTAGACGAAAAGATAAGTAAAGAGCGCGGGCTTCCCAGGGCGTTTACCGGAAGGACGCCTCAAAACAGCGCCAGCGCACTGTTGACGAACAATGGAGATGGCCATTTCATCCAATTCCGGCCAAATGGCGCTCGCTGCTACCATTTCAAACTTGCCTACAACCCCGGCGATTTTGAGAGCGCGCTAGCGGCGTACAACGAATGGATGAATATTCTTGTGGAAAAGGACTGGCCCCTATGCTTTGGCACTCCGCAACCGGGCACCGCCGAGAATGACGATAGCCCCGCCCTTAACTACGACAGCGTGCCAAAGACTTGGCACGATATAGTTGAGGTCAAGCCATCGACTATTCCGAATGCCGGAGATGGGCTGTTTGCCGTTCGCGACTTGCCAGCAGGCGTACCGCTGGGGTTTTACTTTGGCGTTCCGATGACCGAGGACGAGTTTGACTCGTTGAAAGAAAAAACCGGACTGGCTTCGCACTATTCGATAATGTACCGCAAAACCGTTCTTGATGCGACCGATGACAGCGGATTGCCCTTTACGGATCCTGCTGGTCGTTTGTATTGCCCTTTCCACTTTATGAACGAAGCACGGCCTGAACAGCAGCCGCGCGACGAGCAGCAAAAGTCCAACATTGTGTTTCTCGAGGGCGTCAAGGTCAATCAAGTAATCTGTTTGACACTCAAGGATATTGCAAAGGGCGAAGAGATTTTTGTCTCCTATGGCGACGAAGTCGATAGATCACATTGGAGTAGCAGCACTCCCGGTGTCAAGGCGGATGGAGATGGCCAGAACAAAGTATCGGCTTCTAAAGCAGACTCAACCATGCCTACTACGCATAGGGCCGGCGCCATACGTGCTGCCTCCTCAAACACCATTATTGAAGCAAGCTCAAAGGATAGACATACGCTCTCTAGCACAGATGGAGAAAGTACTACCGTCTCCTGTAACGGCATATCAAGGCTGCTGCAAATGCTGCAGACATCTGCGCAGGAAGTAGAGACTGAAAGGGCTTATGAGCCGATATATGACGCTTCAGCAAGTGCTGTCCTTGCTCAAAAGGGCGAGCTTGGGTCTGGAAAATAGTGTTGTAATCTAAAACTAGTAGAAATGAAAAATATACTCATATTTTCGCATGGTATTGAAATGGCTACAGTCAAATTTCCACATTTTTGGGATGTGGAGTTTTTTTTGAAATATACGCGCTGTTTTATGTTAGGATATTGATGTTTTGTAAAGTGTGTTCAGGAATTCAGTAGAACAATAGACAAATCTATATATGCCATTGGCTACTTGTAGCCAAAGAGGGCCAATCCTCGACTAATTGTGCACACGACCTGTTTCCGCTGTAGCTTACATTGTAATTTGACACGTAGGGATTTATCATATCAAAGCACGATTTGACAAAACTGACAACCCAATAGATGCCGCTGACTGCATACGTTATTTGACGTTTGAGTTTTAAAGCTCTATTGTTCTAAAAATAATTAAACGACATCCTCAAAATACGATTAATTGTATCCGCTATAAAGACGTTAGTGTGGAGGAACATAATACAGCCCGAGACAAGGGAGGTAACACCAAAGCTGCCTTTTTTGTAGTTTATAGTGTATCCATTCCAACATATGAGGACCCATGCCACGCGAATATAAAAAGAGGACGTAGGAAAGGAGTTTTTGCGCAACACGGACATCCTCTAGTCACTCTTCTATTTTTTTTATTTTTCTATCGACTCTGCTCTTATCCTATTATCTACTAGAGAACCATGCCTGTCAAGTCGCCTGTTCCGGATGTGGATATCCCACACGTCGACATAGCGACCTTCTTCTTTGCCAAGGCTCAAGCTAGGGTTGATGCGCTTGCAGCAGCAGGAGTCAGCGAGCCGCCGCTTGTCATTGACGCCGTGTCAGGACAGTCGTCGTGTTTCTCTGACATTAAGCGAAACGCACTGGCAATTGCGCGTGGCCTTAGTGCTCTAATTCCAAAGGATCCGACTAAGAAGAGCGAGAACAACGAACAGGGTATTTGCATAGACAGAGCGGTTCTGGTACTGCTTCATAACGATGTCATGTACAGTGCGATCCATTTTGGCATCCTGATGGCCGGATGCACGCATGTGGCCATAAACCCGAGAGCCAGTGTAGAAGAGCTGGCAACCAAGCTGAAGGAAATTGGTCTCACCTCAGTGGTGGCTGCCTTTGTCGATGCCGAAGCAGTCGATGCGCTGGGATCTGCGGCTGAAATCGCTGGCGTCGAGTTACAGAAGCAAGCAATATTTACCATATCTAACGATGAACCTTTGACGTTGGACGCTCTGGTACAGGAGAACATCGACAAGCCGTTCACGCCCTACGAATTCACGCCTGAAGAAACAGCAACATTGCCAGCCCTGGTGATGTATTCGTCAGGCACTTCGGGGAGAGCCAAGGGTATTGTACTTACTCGCCGTAATATCCTAGCTGTCTGTACCGCGTTCGGAAGCTACTCGGCTCAAACTGCCGCTATGAGGGGTCAATCTCCAGCTGACACCGATGGCTATGGCATACACAGCTCACAATAC
>JANBOT010000047.1:0-26151 GCA_027575385.1 Coemansia sp. RSA 2399 | reverse complement strand
TTCTTCTTCATTTATCTCTTAAATTCCACATCTGCCTTTACCTTTCTATCGTTTGCTTGCTGGTTGCGCGGTCTATCTGCAACTCCTTTACACACTGCTTGCGTGCGTTTTCAAATCATAGAAGGGCTTTTTCCATTTACCGGTAGCATAATCCCAAACGTGACAGCGATGGGCGGAGAAAACAGCAAATTAGCCTTTAGGAGGGGCGTTTTCCGCCTAGCAGAACAACGAGTACGTCCATACGAGCAGCCAATTGCTAAAGTACTTGCACATGACACGGCACGACTAGGAGAAGGTTGGTAGCCGACCAGATACTAATTACTTTTATTACATATCCCCGTCTCTTGCCGCCTGTAGAGCCTTCCCGACAACGCAGAAGATGCGTGGAGTCCGGTAAGTGTTTCCTAGACAACAACATTCGCCCTAATGTGTCCAAACTCCGCATTCATTGCTAATTCTATCAAGCAGATTCGTATGGCCTCTTTCTTCTTCTTCTTCAAACATGCGTAGTTTTGGCTGATGCCGGATAGCCCACACGATGTGTTTTCTTTGGTTACGCCAGCCGACATCCGAAGAATACGCGACGGCGCACAGGAAAACTTTGTGAAGTTGATGGATAAGGTGTTTGATCGGCTACTTGTGCTGAAGGGCGCGCGCGATCTCACAAAGAACCAGACCAACACAAAACAGCTACTGAACTGTGTGCGTGTGCTTACACGGCTAGTGCCATTTGTGTTCGAGTCAGGACCAGACGGTAGCAATCTAGAAGATATTGTGCTGTGGACGCCGCGACCACGACCCGGAAGCGGCGCCGACTATGTTCTGGGTAGGCAGCTGGTGTCTGCAGTGGTTGATCTGCTTTTTACATCGGGGTTCACTGTCCCAGCTGCCACCGTGGGCGAGGACGCCGTTGTGCGCTACACCATCTGGGAAAACGGGATCGGTCAAACATCATCCTTGGGGTCGTCAAAGGAGCATATAAGCAACAGAATCGAGGTCCTGCGGCTGCTTTTGGTGCTGTGCTCCAAAACTATGTACTCTCCTCCTGCCGGCTCGATGTCTCTTCCCAACAGGGCCCTGAGCACAATTGCATACAACTCTAACAAGCGGATGGTTCTTTGCCTGCTGTGCAGTCTTATCAACACGTCTCTAAAAGATCGCGCTCAGGGATGGTCTATCCCCTACCGCAGCTCGGTTACCATAGACCCACACGATGATCTGGCGCTACATGCGATGCACGCGTTGTTTATTCTTCTCGAATACCAGGTACCCGCAACCAAGCCAGAGAACAAAGGCACTGCAGATGCTGAAGACGACCCTGCTTCCACGCCTGATGCTGACGCTAATACGAATAGCACGCCTGCAATGCTTCTTGTCACTGAAACCAAGGTTGGCGCACACAACCTGTTCAGGGCATTCATTGCCAAGCTGCATCGCACCCAGGAATTCGACTATCTTATCAACAACATCCTACGTCTGCTGGACGAGACAATGCGGGCAAACCTGTCGATACTGGCGTCAGTCACTAAGCAGTCCACCAGGACCGTCATGCCGCAGGAAGCCACGGTTCTTCTCTGGATGCTTTTGGAAAACAATTCTCCATTCAGGGACTATATTGTAGACCACAACAACTCTCTGAAGCTGTTTTCGATGCTACTTTATTTTATGCTTTACGGCTATAGCGACCCTGCACAGGCGGGCTTGGTGCGCACCATCTCAAGCATCCTGCACTACTTGTCAGAGGACAGCAAGTTTGCAACGCGCCTTATGCAACCGTTCGACCAGTCGATGCTTCCCAGTACAATGCGTATAGTCGACGCTAGCCTTACACATGCTGACTTTATGATCAACACCGTGTTCACGCTACTTAGCTCCTCAAAGCCTTATCTGATCCCTGGCTACTCCAGCCTTCTTTTGCTTGTTCGCAACGTCTCGCCATATCTGACACAGACTAGCCAACCAACGGCTGACAAGCTCGTGTCCCTGTTTGACATCATCTCGTCACCGGCGTTTATTATTTCTGAGCCATACCACATCCGATGGCTGATATACCTGATCGAGGTGTTTGATTATGTCATCCATTATCGCGCTGTGGATAATCCTCGTTTGATCTACCGCATGGTCAAGGCGCGCTCGTGCTTCAAACGCCTGAAGGAATTCAGCCTGGAGTCTGCCAAAAGCGAGCTAGTAGCGCTTCGCGACAAAAAGAGCAAAACAGAGTCTACACGCACTATCGGAAAGTCGTCAGCGTCCTTAAACTCGAGCTACTCTGCTAATGCTGATACGCTCACTGATACGCCTGGACCTAAACCGGGTGTTGCTGTTGTTGGTTTGGCTGCTGGACGCGGCACCGCTGACAACGTTGAGCGGACAGCTAGTCCTGCATTGTCAGATAAAGCGCGCGGCAAGCGGCCTCAGCTTGAATCGCAAACAAGGCCAAGTGACTTGCCAGAAAGCCGAGATTCCGGCGAAAGCAATTCTGCTTTGCATTCTCTACCGCTCAACCCTGCCACTGGCAAAAAGGGCGCCGCTGGTGCAAAGGCACCCACGCACCAGTTCCAGCCGTCTGAAGAGTGGGTCTTTTCCTGGTTGCCTGATCTTCCCCTGGATCCGATAATATCCGTACTGGACGCATTGTCTGAGCACATTGGCAGGATTGCAGAAACTGTTGAAAATGACACTGTTGCTGCTTCTGCTTCTGCTGCTTCTGCTGCCTCTGCTGCTGAGCACCCAGAGACGCTGGTGACTGACAGCAAGGACCCCAATAGCCGTCGGCAACATCAGCCAGAGTCAGCGGATTTCAAAGCCGAAAGTGCGGGCGACAGCATGACATCGCGTGTAGGCCCTGCAGATCCCACCCTGAAAATAATACATTGGCTGAGTTCTGACGCGATGGCTGATGCACTTCCTGACCTTGAGGAGTCGATGCCCGAGATCAGGCCTCGACTTCAGGGAATGAGTCCTGCATTGATTGTGTGGTTCCGCAGTCTGCTGTGGAGCATGGTGTATGCCTCGGGCGTGAAACCCTTTGGCATCTGGAAAAACACCCGAGTGCGGCTCTTCGTTGTGAAGAACTCCCAGTAGAATGTTACTGTAGCTTAATTATATTTGTGTTTAGTCAACGTTGAAAAATGTGGTCAGTGCTTTACATTTAAACCAAGTAGGTTTGCTAGTGTTTCTCGCCTGGACGAACTGATGCGACAGAACTTTATCGCTCGAATATAACTGGCCTTCGGTTGCACACAAATTGCTTTCTTCAGTCGCTGTATTGACATCGCACATTAATAGCCTGCTTAATTTAGCCACTTGCGGTGGCTGTCCATTGACCTAGGCACAATCGGCTTGAACGCATCATTGTGTTAGCAGTGCTATAAAAGGGAGCAAATGCTTGTTGTGTCTTGCTTCTTGCTTCTTGTAACTGAACACAGTTTTGTGGCATTTTCATCCGCTCTCATAATTACACTAGCACCCACGCTCTTTACAATATGATGCTGCGCAGCCATTTTGGATTTCTGGCTTTGGCTATTGCCGCACTCGCAAGCGGCAGTCCATACCCCGCCCCAGTCGACCAAAACGCAGCAGATCCGTCGCCAACAGCCGCATCGTCGGCACCCGAGGCTGGAGTATGCCCGGATCCAAGCAAGTGCTATCGCGATACCATCGGTCCTGTCTGCAAGCCAGGCGAGGCTTGTCCGCAGTGGCTACGTCCAGTTGTGGCATGCTCGTGGAAGTGCGATGGCGGCAACCCTCCTCTAGAATGCACTCGGCGCTGCAAGCCGTGCAAGGCAGAGATTTGCTCACTCATCTGCGAGTGCGAAATCGTTTGCCCCGTGACTGGGCCTTGCAAGGCAAAAAAGGACTAGCAGCGATTCCGATGGAAAGGCGCGTTAGCTTCAATTTTACTGGTGAGATTCAACAACAGAGAGAACAAAATTTTATGTTGATTCAAGAGAAGGGAGTAATAAAAGGAAACGATAGAGAGTGAGAGAGAAGGGGGGAGAGCCTCCTCTCATTAAAGCAAAGAACAGCCTTACTCTTCGGCAATGATGTGCTCGTTGATGGACTCCAGCGTTGCCATGATGTGGGCATTCGCCATACGGAACTCACGCTCGGCCTCAAGCTGGCCATAGAGAAGATAGAGTGCCTTCTCGTTACATTCGGGTGTGCCTCTGATAGTGAATAAACGTTCGCCGCCCTCGCTCTCTGAAGCCTTGGCAATGGAAATACGTGATCCTGACAGGCGGCGGATCTCTGAAATGCGTGCACCGCCCTTTCCGATGATGCAGCCGACCATGTCGCAGGGAATGGCGATTTCCTGGGTGCGGATGTTGGCCAGGGCCACAGCGGGATCTATTCCGCGCTGCGCCTGGATGCTGACGGACTGGGAGCGCAGACGGGCGCTGGCAAGCGCGGCGGCGCTGGACAGGCCATTAGGCGGGGTGAGTGAGCCGGCAGTGTCGCGCGTCTCCGGGAAGGCAACGGTGGGGCGCGGAGGCATAGGAATGGACGAGGTCAGGAAGTCGCTTGGGTTGGCGGAGCGTGTGACCGAAACGGTATGCGACCGGTGGCGGCGCAGAGCGGCGGCGATCGCAGCAGAGTTTGGCGACAGCGGGACTTCGGCGGCGCGGTCAGTGTCGGCGTGGGTAAAGTCGATGGAGGCGCGCACGTTGTTGACATACGGGTTGGAGGTCGACGAGACGGTGGGGACGCGGGTGGCTGGGTTGTAAAGGACCGTGCCGCTTCCGCGCTCCCAGTCCTCAATAAGGCACTTGCCGATCTCCTCGATGGCGATGCGGATGCCCTCGACGCTGCCACGGACCTCGACGACGCGCTCAGTAGACTGGGGAAGCATCTCCTTGGTGGCAACAACGCGTGTGCCAGCCATGTCCTGGATGCGCTTGATCTTGGCGCCCTGGCGCCCGATGATGGTGCCCATCAGGTTGTGGGAGATCAGGACGCGCACAATGGTGTGGGAGGGCGGCAGGGGCTGCTGGAGGCTAGAGCTGGCGGCAACGGCAAGAGGGTTTTCAACCAGTGTCTGGGCGACGAGCTGGTAGGCGTGGGCGACGTTGGAAAGAAAGCCAGTTACTGAGAGTACGCGATCGTGGACGCCCGGCACAACCTTGGAGACGCCAGCCTTGACGTCGGCGGCGTCGCGCAGGTCGGCGACGTTCCTGCCGCCCTTTCCGATGATGACGCCAGCCTCCTTGGTCGATACAAGAGCGCGCAGTGTGAGCTGGCTGTCGTGGATGGACGGGGGGTTGTTTGTGGTCCTGGTCAGGTCGGCAGTGGACGAGGAGGGGCTGCAGTCGGCCTCGGAGCCGCTGAGGGTAGGCTCGGGAAAGGGCGCCGTCTGGAGGGGGAAGCCGTTGCCATTGCCGTTTCCATTGCTGGGGGCAAAGACGTTGGCGGGGGAGTCAGAGCCTTTGACGTACTGCGACATTCTCGGGGAGAGAGAGGGGGGTGGACTATATGTGGGCAGGAGAAGGAGCAAAGGCTGACGTTAGTAAGAAGGCAGGCGATCCGAGAAACCTACCGAGAAGGGAGGGGGAACAAAGACCATTGTACAAAGCAGGTCTAACAAGCAAACAAAACGATTTTGGCAGTGGGCTGGGGGAGAGAGGGGAGCGACGGTCGCAGTAATTTGCCTTTTGTCTGCGTAGCCGTGTGTATGTCGCAGCTGGCACAAACATTCTGGCAAAACTACTGTGCTTCAGCAGAAAAGGACTTACCGTTCGGGAAGGCAGGGGGGGGTGGACACCGAGGTGAGAAAGTGCAAGGCGGCCAAGAGGAGCTTATTACAGAACCAGCACAAGGCAGCAGAGCTTCAGGAAAAGCGGCCGAGAGGAGGTTTACAGAACAGCGCGAGACAGCAGAGCTTCAGGGCCGAGGGCTGCAATTATGAGAGTGCAAGGGCAATGCAAAGAAAGCGAGTAAGGAGCGGCGGATTGGGCTTGTGGATTGCAAATGAGAGAATGAAAAGGGGGGAACACAGCAAAGCAAGCTCTGACCGAGATTGAATGAAGAGGAGGCGAAGGCGAGAAGAGATGGCGGAAGACAAAGAGTTAAGCGACTATAATTACAAAAGTCGGGAAGAAAAGGTTGAAGGTGGGAAAAGAGAAAGAGAAAGAGTAAAAAGAGCGCAAGATGGAGTCATTTTGCACAAGGCAGGGGGTGTTTCGTCTTCCGAGCCTTGCGTGCATGCGCCTCCTTCGCCACAGGAGTAGCAAGCAAAGAGCAGTTGTGGAATCAGGGCAAAGGCCTTTCTTCTTCCCGTAGCTCTCGCATACTCAATAGAGAACCCGCAGAACCCCGCGCAAAAAGCATAGCCCGCATGCCGGCCGACTCGCTCGACATCCCCTGCTTCCTGCCGTCGCGCCTCGACGGGCGCGCACTCGAAGCGCTTGTCACTGTCAATGCAGCCCCGGCCGCAGCCGCCAGAGGGCGCGCCGTCGTCTATGTGCATCCGTACCCGCCGCTGGGCGGGCAGTTTCGGAACAACGTTGTCCATGAGCTGCGGTCCCGCCTCGACCGGCGCGCAGCCGTCTCTGTTGCGCTCAACCTCCGCGGCGCAGGCAGCTCCGAGGGCAAGACGTCGTGGACCGGCCTCGCCGAGCACGAGGATCTATGCTCCGTCCTGGATATGCTGCGTTCCAGGCGCCTGCTGCTCCACCCGCGCCACCACACGTCTGCAGACCGCAGGCTGCTGTTGCTGCGCATGCAGGCGCGCGGGCACTTGCCGCCTGACGCCGATGTCGACTGCTTGGATGGCGTGCCGCTGCCGCCGATCGCGCACACCCTTCTGTGCGGCTACAGCTACGGCTCGGTTATCGCTGCGTCGGTCTGCGCCGCCGACTACGCCGCGCTGGGCGTAGACTACGCCTACATCAGCTTCCCCTACAGCGTTCTCTGGGTCCTGGTGCTGCACAAGCGCTCGTGGTACCTGGGCCGCATCGCCGCCACTGTCGCCGACGCCGCCGTTGCCTTTGCCGCACGCCAGGCCCTGCACCCCGACGCCGCTGGCGCCGCTCCCCACATCCCGCGCTCCCTCTTCGTCTCCGGCACGTCAGACACATTTACGTCGCTCTCGGCGTACAACAAATGGTGGGAGCTGCTCCAGGCCAGGGCCATTCTTGCGCTGCAGGCTGTGCAGCCCCCCGTCGCCCCTGACGCCGCCATCCACGCCGCAGAGAAGGCACTGACGCTCGTGCGCGTCCAGAATGCCGACCACGCCTGGATGCGGCGCGAGGGCGAGATCTCCGATGCCATCGAGGGCTGGTGGTGGCAGTAGCAGAAGACCCGGGGGGAAGGGGCGGCTACTGCCACCACCAGGAAGTGCAGAAGTGGACCTGACCCATTGCAAATAACCTTGAAAGTACGCTAACGCCCTCCCCCAACGTCACAAATTGCTGGTAGCTTGCCTCCTTACCAACAGTCTGAAACCACGGCACGCTAACATTTCTTTTCACGATACGTTAACATCTCCAACGCCAGAAATAGACCTGACCCATTGCTTAATCCACAGTGCAAATAACTCTGAAAGTACGTAAACACCCCCCCCAACGTCATAAATGGCTGGTAGCATGTGTCTCCTTACTAACAACCTGAATACATCTTCGCCGCTGCGCCAGATCAGACGATGTGCCATTGCTCGTCAGCTAGCGGCACCTGTCTAACAAAGACGTTGGCGTAATACCGCACGCCTTCCACGCTCTCGTCCCGACACACCTGTGCCGCCCGCTCGCAGATCCACAGTCGCTCCTCTGCAAGCGTCAGTGGACAGTCCTCGATGGCCGCTAGATCGTTTGCTGTCACCGGCCCAAAGCTCTGGATATACCGCTTGATCCTGCTGATGATCAGCGCATCGCTCGCCGAGCTCGAGTCCTCGATGGCAAGCAGCCCGCTTGGATACTCGCGCAGGCGCAGCGGAAGCCGCAGCGGGGCAAACTTGCTACACGCCTGCGCAAAGTCCGATGGATACACAAGCGAGAACTCGCGTGCTCGGTTGTACAGGCAGTACGCATCGACGAGCGCAACAGTGCCGCCGCATTTGCTGACATAGTTCTCCAGAAAGTCGCACAGCTCACGCGCCAGCTCCTCGTGGAACGCCGCGCCGGCTGTGTCCTTTGTAACAGGGCTGTCTATGCCCAGATCTAGCAGGTACTGCCGGAATGCGCTGGCTCTCTCCGCAGTGTCCTCCTCGCTCTCGCCGCCGCCTCCCCTCGCACGCAGCTTGCTAGCCGCTGGCGCATTCAGCTGCGTGGCTATGTGTTCCGCCATCCCGACAATCTCGTTTGCCATGGCCGTCAGCGCATCCAGGTCCGAAAATGCCGATCGCAGAGTTGCATCGCGCGCACGCTCAGTTTCGTGCGCCGTACTCACCAGCGTCGATATCCCGCCAGCCGTGGGTCTGTTGCTGCTGCCGCTGCCGCTGTTGTCTCTTGTCACCTGCGCCTCCGCCGCCGGGTCTACTACGCCCACCACCAGCCAAGTCGACGAGTTCACCGCCCCTTTAAGAGCAGAGTAGAACGAAGACGCTCCGCCGCCCCTAAACGACATCTTGATGAACTCTACGCTGCTCTCCTCTCCCTCGGTGTACGGCGGCGCTGGCGGGTCCTCGCTGATGCTGCCTCGAGCCCCAACACTACCGCCCGCCAGTCCCAGAAGCTCTGCGTCGCACATCTCGCACCGGGCCATGCTATTGTGGTTGTCAAAAGTGCACACAGGACACCGCGTCGTCTGCTCCTTGCTCCTTGCTATGGCCAGCTCAAGCTCTTTGTCGCCATCAACAGAAACCGCGTTTCCTTGTCGCCGCACTCCACACAGTGCGCATTTGGCCACCTCGCCCTTGTTGACATTCTCGCATATCGCGCACACCCAGTCGTTCACGCCCGAGTTCAATGCCATCTGTGTCAGCGCAAGCCTGTCAGAGTTGCGCCCTGTCTCTTGTGCAAGGCTGCTGTATGGGTTGACCCATGCATACTTTCGGCTGTCGGCTTGTACCTGCTGTGATTCAGTTCCCCTTCTGCTGCCTATCCTGGAAACGGGCCGGAGACTCAGGGTTATCTTCCCGGAAGAGTACAGAAACCCACTATGCAACGTGCACTTTTGTGCATGCGACAGGTGCAGCTCAAGCGATCGTTCATGCGGCCGTTGCTGGTCGACATACACAAGGCGCTGGCTCGTCAGGTACATAGTCCCGCTGTCGTGTTCCTCGTCCCGTAGCTCGCCTTTGTAGAGCCCAACCTTGCCCTGAACGCATAGTATACTCTCTCCGCTATCCAGCAAGGGCCGCAATGTGGGTGCTATCTCGACGGGCTCCATCGTTTGGCCAGAGCAACGCTTCGCTTGAATACAAATAAGTTCATACAATTTGCCGAATTTGCGACAAGTATGAAAAAGAGAAAGCCTTGTGACAAATGGACACTTGGACCCGAGTTGTCATTGGCTCCTTCTCTCCTCCGTCCTCAATTCCGGTTTTCACCATATTCTTATCTTTTTGTTCCTCTTTGGCTGCGACGCTTGCCTGTCCTTTGTTTTACTTCCGATGGATCGCAGCCGCAATAACTACGCATCGCCTGCTTTGGATAATGCCCAGCCGCCCAGGGACAACAGAGCCTCTCGATATGACTCGACAGCCACCTCATCTTCATCCCTGCAGCCGGCTGAGCTCAACAGCCCTTCTTCCTCGCACTTGCTGATGTCGCACATCGGCCCCGACGGCAAGCGCCAGCGCGTATCCCGTGCGTGCGATAAATGTAGGCGCAAGAAGGTTAAGTGCGATGGAAAGCACCCTGTGTGCACCCACTGCGAGGAGCTTGGGCACCAATGCACCTATCTCGATGCAACCAAGAAGCGAGGCCCACCTAAAGGCTATATCGAAGTCATTGAAACCAGGCTGCACAAGGTTGAAGAGCTTCTCCGGGGGCTTGTAGCTGCTAACCCAGACGCAGCGCGCTATATATACGATGTTTTGCAGAACCCTGCTAGTGGAATTGACGCGGCCGTTTTATCCGATGCCTCTGGGGCTCTTTTTGGGTCGATGGCTATGGCCGAGCTAAAGGCGCATGCAACACGAGACAACCGCCAACATCAACAGACCCAGGAGAGCCAGAGCGACCATGAGGATGCGGGTGTGGATTCTCATGTAGATCCCGACACAGACACCTCGCGTATCAATGCCCCTCCCCCACACGACTCTTCTGGCCTGGAGACAGCAGCAAGTGCGGCTGCTTTCCCAACCAGCCCAAGTGCGGACGATATGTCCACACATAACCTGAACCATCTGGAGAAGAGAGTTGGCCATTTGACGCTCGATCCCACCGGATCATTGAGATACCTGGGCGACAGCAGCGGCTGGTACATCATCAACCACAACCTTGTGTCTCTAGAGTCCAGTTCGCGCCTAAAGAAGGGTCCAAGTGGTGCCTTTCGCTGGCCTCCGATAACAACCATTGTAACGCGCGAAAGCGACACTACCGACGCTTCTGGAGCGCCTACCTCTAGCGCTGCTGCTACTGCTGCTGCTGCTGCTACAACCAGCACACTGAGTAATGCTATGCCGGTATTGGCTACTTCTGGCCCCTCGCAGCAGACGGAAGACACCGCAACAGATGACAATACGACAGGCGGCAAAAAGGACACGCGATCTAGTGCTGGCGGCAGCTCTTCGTGCGTAGTCGCTGTACCAAGAAACCTCCCTCCATGTGCCAAACCGCCAATGCCCAATGTTAACGAGCAGATCAACCTTTTATCGCTGTACTTTCGCTACGTACATCCGGTGTTCCCCATCCTGTCAAAGTCCCACCTCCTTCAGCGCGCATTCGACAAGGAAAGGCCACTAGCACCAGCGTTTATGTCTGCAGTCTTTGCCGCTGCGTCGACGTACAAAGCTCGAGAGGCTAAAAACAAGGACGAGCTGGCACGCGTCCGTATACAAATGGCATTGCACTTCCAGCGCGCAAAGCTTTATCTGGATGAGCAATATACGAACAATTCCCTTTCCTCCATCCTCACACTGCTGCTCATGTCTGTGTACGAGCAAGGGACAATGTCCACTCGAAGCTGGCTCTACTCTGGCATGGCCATCCGAAAAGCATACGACATGGGTCTTCATCGGGACATGGGCGTTGCCAAGCACAACGAGCTAAGCGTGGTTTCTAAGCGAGAAGCTGACATCCGCTTGCGTGCGTGGTGGGGCTGCTACATAATAGATATCATGGTCAGCGCGACGCTTGGCCGCCCTACCACGATCCGCGACTTCACATTTGACGCACCATTCCCAGATGACTACGGAGATGATGACGACGAGCTTCTGGTGGATTCATCGTTGAACGAGGATCGTCCTAGCGAATGTGCAGATGGAAAGAGCCCCAGCGAGACTCTGGAACAGGCCATTCGGCGGCGTGCGCAGCCATTGCAGAGCCACCAGCAATCAAGCGCCAGCAAGGGAGAGACAAACCATTCCCGTGCAAGCCAAGCAAACCCCAATGGCATCCCCCCGGTCGCAGAGAGCATGCGCGACTACGTAGCCCTTACTATTGGCGATCCAGAGTCCGATGCATCCGATACAGAACCCGACGGTGCCAGGGGTGAAGGTCAGAGGGCGTCGAGAGAAAAGCCCCATGGTGTGTACTACCTAGAGCTACTTCACGTATTTGGACATGTTTTGACAGAGATGTACACATGCAAGCCTAACCGCAACTTTGCGCTAAAGTACTGCTTTTATGGTTTACGGTCGCGGACTGAACGGCTTATTGAGCTAGATCATGAGCTGCGACAATGGATGGACTCACTTCCGCCGGAGCTTCGCTATCCAATTGACGATATTCTTGCCGCGCGCCCTGCTCGCTGCGTCTATATTGCCCTCATCCATCTTGTGTATTATACCGCCATGATCCTGCTTCATAGGCCGTTTATATCAAGGCTCGGCAGTTCACAACAGCCAACGCCTTCCTGCGGTATGACATCCATGGATCGAGACCAGCGCAGTTCCAGCTCGGATCATCTTCCTGGAGCGGACAGCTCCGCCGACGGCTGCCACCTTCCTCGATCAGGAAAATCGTCACCACTGCCTTCGCATTCCATATGCACCGTATCGGCACAGATGATATCGTTAATAGGCCAGGCGATCATCCAGGATTCGCGCATATTCATCATGCCCTTTTTGACCTTTATGATGTTTACTGCTGGAACTATGCACCTGAACAACGTCATCGTTGCTGCGGATAGCTGGATTGCGAGACGATTTCTCAAGCGCACGCTCAATGTCATGAGTCGGCTCGGCGCGCATTGGCAAGTATCCTACAAGTGCTACACCATGCTAAACACGCTTGTTCGCGCGAATAGGATTGGCCTCGATCAGCTTGTTGAGGATGACAAGACAGGGATCCGCGTTATTAAGGAGCGCTATCGCGAGAACATACGCATTTCGCAGCTCGTGTACGAGGATCGGCTTTTGCACCGCGCATGGTCTTCTTCCGATCAGCCAGATTCTACTCACTCGCCAGGATCCCCACTTAGATCTAGTACTCCAGTGCATATGCAAAATCACAGCGATACGATCAAGGTTTCTGGTGGCACTGGCGATAAACCATGCCTTATACCCGATACAGATCGTGGCACCGAGACAGCTAAACGCAGGGCTGTCGCTGATGATCCCTCGGGCCTGCGGCAACGTACAGCGCAAACGCCTGGGTCTGGTTCATTTGAACATATGGACGTGTCTGAGGATCAACCATTGGAAGGCGGCGGCAAGCCTTTTGAGCCTGCCGTAGGCTCTGTCGCTGCTAATAATGACATGACCTCTTCCGCCATCGCAGGCTATGATAACACGAGCAGTGTAAATATCTACAATCTGCCTTTGCAATACCAAATGCCCCCGTCCGATGGAATATCGCCCACCTCTAGCTTCAGTCATCAGCGACAACAACATCAGCAACCAACAGACCCGAAGGTTCCAATGTTTTTGCGTATACCCGCTCTCCGCCGTCTTGCTGACTCGAATGGCCATCCTATAGTCCCAGCATCTCCATATACGTCGATCTCTCTCTCTAACAACCCCGTGTCATCAACAACAGCCGCTAAGACGACTACGCCAGGCCCCGAGTCAGCAATTCTAGCTAACACATATGCAACAACAAGCCAAAGAATACAGCAAAACCTGTTAGAATCCAGCATGTCCCTTGGGCGCTTTGTTCCTTCGTTGGAGTTCTTTGCAAATGCCGGGTTGCCGTTGGGAATTGGTGGCCCCAATGGCCAGGCATCGCTCGTCCTGCCACAGGCGATGACATCTCGCAAGACCGGTAGCAATGTCTTTGGCTCTGCATCCGGGTACTCGGATAATAATAGCCAGCTAGCTAGCTTGGGTTTGACTGCAAGAACAGCGGAGAAGCGATCTGTTTTGGATGGACTGTCATTTGCGGAATCAGGTCTGAGAGCAGCACCTTCTGGAAATGTAGGAGGAGACAACGGCGCGATGCTGCCGAATTCGGCAGCACTAGCCACGGCTTTTCCTGCGTTTAGCGATACATATAATAATGACCAAGGCAAACCCGGCACGCCGTCGAATGCTTCATTTGTGGCTGTACCAGGAGAAGGTAACATCATTGCAGCGTTCTCGCGTCCGCCGGGCGGCTTTAAGAGCGGCGGATTTGAACCCGGGAATGGCAACGATATCAGCAACAATGTTACTCCAGCAAACATGGGCTTCAGCGGGATGCTTATCGATGATGACGTTATTAGAAATCTCCCGTTTTCTGGCCCCGTTTCCTACGACCTCGGTCTTGGCGGAGTTGACAGCCTCTCATCGATGTTGTTTCGCGAGGGAAATAGCGACAGCGCTACCAATAACCTACCCGGCTCAGCAGCGCCACCAACAGCAAGCAGAGCAGCCGCTGGGAACGAGTCTTCAGAGATGCCTTGGAATGAGTACTTGGACGAGGTTATCCGAATGTTTGACAACAACGGCAGCAACGGCTCTACGTAGATAATGACGCTATAGTGATTATTTTGGTTACCTTAGATTACAAAAAAGAAAGTTGTGTAAACGCATCATTGTGATGTGCCGAAAGCGGCAGTGGCGCCGCCCGTAAGACCCGAAATTACTCGGCGCAAAAGGCCAGCTGGTGTCGTCTGTGTAGCAACAGATGACGATGCTACATTCGGTCTAAGCTCGTCGACAGAGATGCGATCAAAATAGCTGGACCGCCGTGGATCGTTTTCCCAGATTCCTGCCGTACCTGGCCGGCTAGATGGCATACTTTCATGCCCGCGTGAATTCGATCGTAAGGACGCCTGTGCGCCCCCGCTTCCTCCTCCTCCTCCCAAAGCCCCAGGCACGTTTGCATTGCCACCAGCCCGGGAGTTTGTTGTGTTTGCAGCAGTGTATCCATACACTGTGCCATATCTGCGATAGGGAGGCGCAAGATGGTTGCCACGGGGCATGCTGATGGTTGTGCTCTCAGGCGACGACGAGAAGGGCGTCTCAGACCCAAGCCAATTCCCGTTTTGTCTTGTTCCTGAATCAAGTGGGCCGATAGCGCCTGTGTAGACATCCACATTAAGGAGCCCGGGAATGCGTCTACCGCGCCAGGTCTCCAGTGCCGCATCCGATGTGGAAGCTAGTACGCGTATTGACGATAACGCGTTGTTTCTTCCCGCAGTGGCATTATGCTGGCGAGAGATACGGAGTTCTTTGGCGCGCGATCTGAGCTCTCGGATATGAGGACAGCTTGGGTCAGCAAGATCATTGTGTCCATGAGCCGATAATGGGTCCATATCCGAACCATACACTGTGCGCTTTGCGTCGTCAGGCTCAACCATCCAGCTTGGGAGCTCTGCCGACTGCATACGAGATGCACCTCGCTGCTCTTTGTGTGGGGCAGATGATGGAGGCGGCGGCATTAGCGAGTCCCACCACTCCGTCTGAGAATCCGATTCAGATGGCTCAGTCAGCATCCGGCGCGACACCCACGGTCGCGAGTTCCCGCGCGAAGCGCTTGACGCAATGCGCTGCTCTCTCAGCTCTGCACATCGAACCATGCTCTCAAGTAGCGGGTGTGCCATTGTGCGCGAGGATGCATAAAGCCTGTCAGTTCTGCGTACCTGCTGGCCGTATGCAGGGAGATCAGGTAGTAAAAAAACATACGGCGCCATGCCCGCAGGTCGGTTACAGCGGCGAGGAACTCCTGTCAGTTGCGAATTTGCAATATCCATGTCCTCCTCTTCCTTTTCGACAATGCCCTGCTGCCGCTGTGACTCGATGTTGCGCTTTGAGCTCTTCGATATATATGCTGTCTGGCTTGAGCTTGTGTTGGCCGCCTGCTCATCCGACATCCTGCTGCTGCTTTGGCCCTGGAATTGCGCGTGGTCTGGAGACCTGCCACGCACCTGCTTTCCACGGCGACGAGCCCCAGTATCATGCTTATGCAACGCGTCTGCAGAATCCGTATGTGATCTATCTCCCACATTATTGTCTGAGGGGGCATCAAACAAACCATATGCGCTGCTTTGACTATGTCTCATGTTGGCACTGTCGCGGCGTAATTCAGCGCTATGGCTTGTTTCTGCTGCCATCGTCGTTGAAAGTAACACCTTTGGCGATGCAGGGTCCGTTATCCTGGAAGAAGTGTGTTCGATTTGCGTCTGCTGCTGCTGGTGCGCATCGCCATTTTCGCTGGCCCCTTCGTAGGTATCTAGCGGCTCAGCTATGTGCTCCTGATGCGGACTGTCGATGCTAGCGGTTGTGGCCGAGTCGTCAACCTCCTGGCCGGCACTGACGCCTAGCGTTTCTGTTGATGAGTTGAGACTGGCTCTCGACTGATCTGGAACATTTGAATTTGTTGCTGCCATTGCGTGGGAATCAGTAACCGGCAGTGAACCACTTCCAGTCTGCTGCTGTGGCCCGTCAGCCTTTTGTTTCCGGTCGGCATCGTCACCAAACGAGCTGTTCCCGCTATAGTCCACATAGGAACCATCGGCCTGGCCTTCACTGGCAGCACCAACAGTGCTCAACAGGGGCTTTGCCAACGGGTAGTCTCGGCGATGTCCTCCCCCGCCGGGCCGCGTGCGAGTCCGCAACGCAGCAGTGCTTGTGGTTCTTTTGGCAAGGGTCTTCTTGCTGGCGACTTTCTTTCTAGGCTTTAGATGTGCATCTCTGGCCGCTACCATTTTGCCCTTGCTGTGGTGTTGTGGCTCTGAAGTATCTCGTGCATCGTCCATAACATCGCTACTACTAGTATTATCGCCCCTAGCCGACGAATCGCCGTTCCTTCGCGCTGGCGGTGCACTAACGACCCTCTCTCGCCTAACGAATGGAGCCGATGCCATTTCAGAGAGCCCTGGACTTAAATCCTGGACAGCAGCCTGTTCGGCGTTCGGCAGGGTGTGGAGCTGCGACAGACTGGTAGTTGCCTTGCACGAGTGGAGAGCGCAGGGGCTGCGGGTTCTCTCGCCTATATCCTTTTCGAGGCCAGAAATACACTCGTTTCTATAGCCGTTGCTGGTGCTCACACAGCATCCACCAGCAGCGTTGACTTTTGTCTGGTCGCTTAACGGATTCCGGTTTGAATTGGATGCAGGCTCAGGATGCAAAGCCATATCCTCCCTTGATGCATCATGATTCAGACTGCCACGGGTTTGGCTTGCTAATAGAGGCCCCGCGTAGCTATCGGAGCTGTCTGTATCGCTGACCTCTGAGTGGGACCCCATTGTGAACAAGGGCTGCCGTCTAGACAGTTGTTGTTGGGAGGCAGCCACACCAGCAGGCGCAGTTTCAGAGAGCAAATTGTCGTTGCCCAGCAGGTCAGCCACAGCCTGCTTTGGAGTTTCCTGGACTGATTTGCGGAGCAAGACCTTGGTGTCATCCTTTACAAAGTCCGCTTCGGCAGGAAGAAAACTATCATTGCCTTCCAGACGATTTTGCTGTCTATCCTGTTGGTCCTGCGGCGTTTTGGTCACCGCACTATCGAGCTCGCGGCCAATATACTCGCCATCGTCCTCGTCAAATGTGCCGACGGTAAATACCATTTGGGCTTGGCCACCCGACAACCCAGCGCCGGGGATTGATGCTCCCACGCCGCTCCCTGAAACATCAGCCAGCGTTGTATGCTGCTTGTCCGCATCGTCATCACCCTGTGCATGTGTGTTACTGGCGCCTGTGCCGGGGTGTTTTGGCCTGCGTGCGCCTTTTTTTCTTGGCCCATTGGAGCCACCGCCTTTGGCCATAGTCGTGGGGGGGAGGGTTTGGTGTTTTGCTTGGCCTTTCGTATTTTTGCTTTACTTTACTGCCTGGAAGTTCGACTAGATAGCCCAAAGAGAGAAAAGTTAAAGGCAAGCTGAACGGGCGCAAGCACACAGTATAATTGACCGTAGTAGAAGCGGAACGAGCGCTGTGCTTTATGCTATTTTGTTGAAATGTGCAACCAACAAGGACTGCCTCGACGCCGGTTTTTAGAGAGCGCGAAATGAGTGATTGAATAAAATAAAAAAGAAAGTGACTTGAGAGAATTAGAAATGGAAAAAGGTGATACAAAGCAGTTGAAGAAAAAGAGAAAGGAAAAGCACAGCACGGCATAAAGATTCAAAAAGTGGCACTAACGAGAAAGCTAGACATTTTTGAGATTTTTTACTCCTGCTGTTCACGTCAACAGCAAGCTCAAATCTTTTCTCCGCCATTGCAATTACGAATAAGAACGCAAATATATAACCACCCCTTTTAAGAACAGACATATTTGGATTTTGCCACCTGGACCGATGAGCGACGCGACAAAACAAAAGGAGCTGATTCAGCAGTGGCTGGCCGTGAATCCGGGCACTGAGCAACAGGCGCAGTTCTACCTGGAAGCAAACAACTGGGACCTCAATGCTGCGCTGAGCAACTTTTACGAGGAGCCTCCTCTCTCCGAGGGCCTGCCGCCTTCGTATCACCAGGGGGACCCTGCGCTCCCGCCTGACCCAAATTTGATTCCGACAGGCTCCGACATGCACCCGCCAACCGCCGCACCTGTGGTCTCTGCTGGCGCGTATGATGCGGCGTCCGCTGCGTTACAGGCGCCATCGACGCCCTCTGCGTCTGTGCCACGTCGCAGACAGGGATCTGGAGCACGCATCGCCACACTCTCCTCGCTAAGCGGCCCTGATAATGGGGATGCAGGGAAGCCAGACGAGTGGTATGCTGGCGGCGAGCACAGCGGTATGGCTGTAATGCCCCGAAGCCATGACGACAACGACGAGCATGGAAACGACGGCACCCGCCGTAGTTCTCTAGTCAATCGCATTCTGCGTCGCGCAGCTGAACTTAGCGGCCCTGGCCCTGGCGGGGTTGGCGAGCCGGAAGCGGCAGCAAAGCCTAATGAGCCCTTTGTTGGCCGCGGGCATCGACTGGATAGCGTTGACGAGCACGGACAGGAGGCAGGTTCGGAGGACGACTATGTGCCTTCGTCGGATGAAGACGAGGGCGACCACGAGGCAGACATTGACGGCAACAATGAGGCTGCTGTCAGAGAACTGACGTTCTGGCGCAATGGATTCAGCATTGGCGACGGTCCGCTTCATAACATCGAGGACCCAGTCAACCGGCAGAACCTTGAGGCAATCCTTCAGGGCAGGGCGCCACTCGATGTGCTCAATGTGCACCCTGGGCAGAGGGTCCAGATGAGGGTGACGGATCGGCGCGGCGAGGACTATGTTCTGCCTGCCGCACCGCCGCCAAAACCGTTTTCGGGCGCCGGCCGTCGTCTCGGCGACCTTTCTCCGTCGGTCACAGCGGGAAGCGGTGCACCCACAAACAGCGTGCAACATCCTGCACCAGGTAGAGACCCCATCACTCTGGACTCCAGCCAACCCACGGTTCGGGTGCAGATCCGCCTAGTGGATGGCTCGCGTCTTATCGCAAATGTTAATCCTTCCCACACCATCGGGGATTTGCGCAGCTTTGTGACTGCTCAGCGACCAGACGTCTCTCAGCGGCCGTTCACCTTTAACACAGTCATGCCATCCAAACCACTTTCTGACGACTCGGCTACGGTCGATGGCACTGGCATTGCCAATGCGGCGATTATCCAGCGCCTGACATAAACTGCTTTCTTTTGTCGCAGGTGTAATTAAAAGCCAGCCCCTGGGCACATTTTATTCATTTGCTTCATGCTAACGTCGGCTGAGACGCTTCCATCTGTGAAAAGCCCTTGACGTGATCCGCGTGTGCACTCACCGATGCCATCGGCGAGTATCGGATCCGCTGCAATAACAGCAATATCGGAATGTAATTTGCCGCGTTGCTTTATATGGGCAGGGATCCCCCCTCCCTATTCCCGCCCTGTCTGTTTTTGTACTCTCCGTTTGGTATTTCCCTTGCCGCATTTGACACTTTTTATTTTTTAAAAAAGAAAAAACTACTGAAAATTCCCGCCGCCTGCGCTGATATAAAACGCAGAATCCTGGAGGAGGAGAAGAGGCCATTGCGTTCTCCTTCCCGATTTAAGAAACCATTATTTGTCACATTGTCTATTCTCTAAAGTCCAGGGTCCACATATACAGCAGCAGCCCGCCAGAATAGCTGGCGTATGCCCATTGTTCGATTGTCCGATTAATAGCTACTTTCACTCGGGCTTCGAAAGCGTAAATAAATTATCAAAAATGTATTCTATGGTGCCTCAGGGCCACAGCTGGCGCCCGTTCAGCAACCCAGCACCACTTGGAAACTCTGGCTTTGCTGTCGCAACATTTGTGTCCGCCCTCCACACGGGCGCAATCGGAATTACCTCGGGAGCTCCGCCCAACATTGTTGTTGGCTTGGCGCTCTTCTACGGTGGAATTGCTCAAGTTCTGGCTGGTGCGTGGTCGTTTGCGTCAAACAGCGCATTCGGTGCTATCGTCTTCACCTCGTATGGCTGCTACTGGATGTCATACGCTGCAATATTGATCCCTGGCTTTGGAATTTCAGATGCCCTGGACACGGTTAGTGGCGCTGTACGCGCGCAGTCTCTCGGTATATTCTATTTAGTGTGGACCATTCAAACGTTTATTTTCTTGCTGGGATCCTCACGAAGCAACTGGGGTACATTTACTCTTCTGCTTTTTCTATTCACAGAAAACATCCTGACTTGCATAGGCAACTGGTCGCAGAACGAGAGCGTCATCCATGCCAGCGGCTACGTGGGCATGTTCACATCGTTTGTTGCTTGGTACAATGTTGCTGTCGATATGCTCACCAAAGAGACCTTTTACTGCGACCTTCCAAATCCCGAACTGGGCGTGCGTGCAGCCGGGCTGGAGGCGCTCAAGCCTGCGATGCACACACCGCTCTTCCACGACGTATTTCAGCAACAGCACACATCAAGCAAACTTGACGGACAGACACCTGGAAACCACTTTGACTTTGTGCCCCCCCTTCCACACTCTGCTGCTAACAACACGGTCACATTCGCGCCCAGCCCCAGCAACAATTATGAAGGCATGGCAACAGCAGTCCACGAAGCTAGCGTCCGTGGAGGCTGCGCAAGAAGCCAAAGCATCAGCCATCACGACATCACAACATTTGGCAACGTCTGAAAACGCCAGAGAACCCTCACAGCATTATCAGTTTTTGCTTTAATCGTATGCATCAGGCACACATAGTATGTAGCATTAGCTTTTCAAGCCATTTACTTGGATCACATAATGAATTAGCCAGAAACAGAGCCTACAATGTCTGGTTTGTTTGACCACGACCTGAAACACATCCTCGTCTAAACTGACAGACTGGCTGCGTTGAGGAGATACTTCATGAGCTACAGAAATGAGGTGTTGTGTAGAGTGACGATGAACAGTGGGCTTCATGACGAGGCCATTGCAAACACCTTTGAATGTGTCGGTGTAATAAACCAATATCATTAAAAATAATAGTAATTGGGAAAAGGCAAAGCTAAGAGGGCGGGAGGAGGGAAACGACAGCTCTTGTGCTGCTTAGTCTGGATCTGTTGTATCAGCAAGTGTGCGTCTCACATGACAAAGGTGGTGTTCATGTCCATCAAGCGACCCGTGCTGAGCTGAGGAACCTGGGTATACTTGGCAGCAAGGCGTTTCCGGATGTCCTGCAGCAGCTGGACATAGGTCTGGTGCGGGTTGCTGTTCATACTTGAAATCAGGGCATACGACATTGCCCCAGTGAATGAAAGATCCTCAGCCTTTGTATCAGCAGACGTCTGGTCGTCCTTGCATCCAGAGAACATGACGACATCTCCCAGCGTGCTCTTTGTCCTGCGTGCGGTGTCCAGCTTCGAATCGCCAGAGATAGCCATATCCAAAGACTTTGCAACGCCCTTCAGCGCACCAGCAAGGTTGCCCTGCAGATACAGATTGCCTGCTGCCATAAGCCCCTTCCCGGCGTAGGTAATGGCCTTTTCGTTCTTCAGCTTGCCCAGGTGGTTGTACATAAACGGAAGGTCCAGAGCAGTGGCCGAGTGGCAGCAGTCAAAGATGGCTGTGAGGCGCGCGCCGCGGGGAAGAGGACGGACCATCATGGTGTTCATGTCGTCGTCTATAATCATGCCCTTTGACTCAAAGTCGAGCGGACAGATGGTCTCGTCCTTGCCGTCAATTTCCTCGCTGTTGTTGCTCTCCACGGTTGTGCCGTGGCCAGAGTAGTGGAAGAAGAACGAGTCGTTCATCCGAGCATCGCTGACAAGCCACTTCATCGCCTTGATGATGTTGTCGTGGGTTGGCATACGGCGCTTGTTGTCGCGCTGGTCGTCGGTGAGAATGACCATGTCGTCTTCCCTGAACCCAAAGTGCTCCATGATAAACTTTTTCATGTTGTGCACGTCGTTGATGCATCCCTTGAGCATGTGCTTGGATCCAAAGTAGTTGATTCCGATAAGGAGCGCGCGTTTGCGGCCTTGGCAGTTGGAGAGGGTGACCTTGCTAGCCTCCTGCTGCAGCTCTTGCGGGATGTTGTACGTAGGGATGGTTCCGTGCGAAACGATGGGAGGTCTCCCCCCGCCATTGTTCTGATACTGTGGTGGTGGCGGCGCAGGCGTGTACGACTGATTCCACGATGGGAAGTTGTTGTTGCTAAAGTCGATATCCTCCGGCCTGTGACGCACAACAGGCATGTTCATCGGAGGGGCCTGGCCATACTCGCCGTTGGGTGGGCCATATCCTCCGATAGGCATGCTGTATCCACCCGGAGGCCCAAATGAGGGAGGGGGCGGGGGAGGAGGGCCGCCTGAATAGCCTTCTCCCGGGAAGCGGGGGCCGTCGAACCTCGTACTGGAGCCAAAGTTGTCGGGAGGGCCGCCATAGCCTTCTCCCGGAAAGTTCGAAGGTGGTGGCTGTTGTCCGCGGTACTGCTGGTTGCGAGATAGGTGCTGTGGTGGTGGTGGTGGCGGAGGAGGAGGGCCGCCCATGCCATATCCAAAGCCGTCGTTTTGCGCATAACCTTGGCCAGGGAACCGCTGCGGTGGCGGGGGCTGCTGATACCCCTGGTTGTTGTCGTAGCCACCCTGGTTGTATCCGCCGTTGTTATTGTTATTGTAGTTGTTGTTGTTATAGTTGTAGTTGTTGTAGCTGCTACCACCATCGTTGCGGTTGTTGTTATAGCCGCTACCACCATAGCTACGGCTCATTTCGTAGTCGTCTTGCGGTGGTGGTGGTGGTGGATAGTTATAGTCCCCGCCAGGCATATGCATAGGAGGCATCCCTGGCTGCTGGGGAGGATGCCCGCCATTGTTCTGGCGCTGCTGATTGTGGTATTGGTCGCCGGGAAACATTTACCAATTCAAATAGCTGTCAGTGAAATAAAGAAAGGCAAGGAAAATAATAGAGTACCGAAAGAAAGAGAGAAAGAAAGAAAACGCCGCTCGCTATCGTGCGGATTGTGTGCCTGACCGCTGGCCAACCAACCACGCCACCCCAACATTTCAGGAAATCATGTCCTCCAGAGCTGCGTGATACAATCCCATAGAATCCGCCGCACGCTCTGGTCCCACCAGCGCTACAAAGCCGGAACAGGCGGTAGGCGCTTTAAAAAAATACGGTGCGGGCTCCTTGTGCGGCTCGTGCAAATTACCGTGTTTCTGATGGTCCTGTACAATTATTTTCTGATGGCCAGACTAGAGTCAATTTTGTACGTAGACAGAGGCAGTACTCTGAAGCTCATCTCAACGCCTTGTACTGTGCAGTCATGGAGGCTGCTGGCTTTATGCTGGCTCTCTCCCCAATTGCTGTATCGGTGGGCTGGTAGGGCAAACACACATTTAATTCTGGCAGGCGGAAAGGCATCCATCCAGTCAGGCCTGAAGGGGGGGAGGAAAGGATGAAAACCTGCTCTTTTCATCCAGTCGTCGGAAAGTGTCTTTTTCTTTCCGCATTCTGCTTTTTTTCCGTATTTGCAAGATATTTTCTTTTCGCAAGTGAGGAAAAATCGAGCGATAATACTATTTGCTTTGCACCAATTCTTACTTTTGAAAGAAAGCACGAAAGCAGAATGTCAAGCCGCACGCCTAATGAGCATGAGAGCGTAGAAGACGCCAGCAAAGGGCGGCGCAGTGTGTCATTCGCTGCCGATGCCACCACGCCAATGCGGAAGACGGCAAATCCATCAGACAGCGAAGGATACGCCGTCCCAGAAAGCCCTTCTGTTGTCGTGGGTGATCGCCAGCAAGAATATGAGGACAGCGGCGACTATGGTGAGGAGGATGCAGGCTCAGGCGACGAAAACTACAGCTCCGACGAGTACGACCCAAAGGAGCAAGCGAAAAGGGATGTTGAGAGTGGGCTTTTGCCAAAGGCAGCGACAGCTTCTTTAAGCCAGGAGGGAGCTGATGATGCTGAAGACGAGTACAGCATGCTGGCCATGCCGCAGCGCGACGCGGCGTCGGGCATGTTCAAGGGCGACTATAGTTTTTTGAAACTCAAGTCCGACCATGAGTCTCGGCCGCTTTGGATCTGCCCCACCAGCCGCCACATCATCCTCGAGGCCTTTTCGCCCATTGCCGACCAGGCAATCGACTTTTTAATCGCCATCAGCGAGCCTGTGTCGCGACCGACGTATATACACGAGTACAAGCTCACTCCGTTTTCGCTTTATGCGGCTGTATCGGTTGGGCTGGACACAAAGGATATAATAAAGGTGCTTGACCGCCTGTCCAAGGTGCCTATCCCTACCACCCTGGTCGAGGAGATTGGCCAGTGGACACGTTCGTACGGCAAGGTCAAGCTTGTTCTCAAGCATAATCAATACTATGTCGAGTCCAACCACCCCGACATCCTACAGCACTTGCTTCGCGACTCGGTGATTATGCAGGCGCGCACGTTCCCTTCAAAGGATGTTGAGGGCGCAACAGTGTCAAAGGACGGAATCATTACACAAAAGTCATCCCAAATGGGCGACCTCAGCGTTGGCGGTCTGTCCAAACCGCATCAGCAGGCTGAAGCCGCTTCGGAGGAAGCTGCTAGCCCAAATAAAGAAAAGGATGCTGGCAGTGCTGCCACTAAGACCGATGAGTACGATCCTTTGGCTACTCTTGATAAAGATGACGACGAGGACGAGGACGACGAGGGAATAGTCCACTCGTTCGAGATCGAAAAGTCGAGCGTTGAGACCGTCAAAAGACGGTGCAAAGTGATCGAGTACCCAACGCTTGAAGAGTACGACTTTCGAAACGACTTTATCAACCCAAATCTTGAGATTGATCTAAAGCCAGCAACCACGATCCGCCCGTACCAGGAAAAGAGCCTCAGCAAGATGTTTGGTAACGGCAGAGCCCGCTCTGGGATCATTGTGCTTCCGTGCGGCGCTGGAAAGACGCTTGTAGGAATCACCGCCGCATGTACGATCAAAAAGAGCATACTTTGCCTGTGTACGTCTGCGGTATCTGTGCTACAATGGAAACAGCAGTTTCTGCAGTGGTCAACGATAAAGGAGGAGCAGATTGCTGTGTTCACTTCCGAACGGAAGGAGCGCTTCCAGGGCGAGGCTGGGCTTGTCATTTCCACGTTTTCCATGGTAGCCGACACGCGCAACAGATCACACGACGCACAGAACATGATGGATTTCTTGCACAGCCGCGAGTGGGGCCTGATGCTCCTTGACGAGGTCCATGTTGCCCCAGCGTCCATGTTCCGCCGTGTTGTGACTGAAATTGCTGCGCATACCAAGCTTGGGCTGACTGCGACGCTAGTACGCGAAGATGAAAAGATCGAGGATCTCAATTTCCTTATTGGCCCAAAGCTTTACGAAGCAAACTGGATGGACCTTGCAAACAAGGGCCATATTGCAACTGTACAGTGCGCGGAGGTGTGGTGCGAGATGACATCAGAGTTCTACAAGGCATACTTGGAAGAGCAGTCGCGGAAGCGCGTTCTGATCTATGTCATGAACCCAAACAAGTTCCGCGCCTGCCAGTATCTGATTCGCTACCACGCCAACCGCGGAGACAAGATCATTGTGTTTGTTGACAATGTCTTTGCGCTGATTGAGTATGCCAGAACGCTCGGGTTGCCCTACATCTACGGCGGCACCCCGCAGCAGGAGCGCATACGCATTCTGAACAACTTTCAGTACAACTCCAAGGTGAACACCATCTTCCTCTCCAAGGTCGGAGATACGTCGCTTGACCTTCCCGAAGCCACATGCCTGATCCAGGTGTCGTCGCACTATGGCTCTCGCCGCCAGGAAGCGCAGCGGCTGGGTCGCATCCTTCGCGCTAAGCGTCGGAATGACGAAGGATTCAATGCGTTCTTTTACTCGCTTGTCAGCAAGGACACCCAGGAGATGTTTTACTCTGCGAAGCGCCAGC
The DNA here is from genome assembly GCA_027575385.1 of Coemansia sp. RSA 2399. NCBI lineage: Eukaryota > Fungi > Kickxellomycota > Kickxellomycetes > Kickxellales > Kickxellaceae > Coemansia > Coemansia sp. RSA 2399. The sequence continues at coordinate 373 of JANBOT010000047.1, read as the reverse complement.
AGTTCCTCGTTGACCAAGGATACTCGTTCAAGGTCATTACACAGCTTGAGGGCATGGATGAGTGTCCAGACCTCGTGTACAACGATGTCGAGAGCCAAAAGCGTCTGCTCCATGCAGTAAGAATGGCATCCGAGGCCGATGCAGACCTAGAAAGGGAGGATGGGTTTGGCGACGGCCGTGCGGGCGGCTCCAAAAAGACAGCCAAGGGCGTCAAGCGTGCCGCGGGTTCGCTCAAGAGCCTTTCTGGCGCAGATAACATGGCGTATATGGAGTCGAATGGCCGCAAACCGCCAGGCAACGAGCCAGCGGAAAAGCACCGTCTGTTCAAGCGCCAGTTTCAGGCCAAGAAAAAGTAATGTCCACCTTTAAATAT
>JANBOT010000046.1:0-26157 GCA_027575385.1 Coemansia sp. RSA 2399 | reverse complement strand
TGACACTCGCGTACGCGTTGAATTGATCAAGAAAATTGGTTATACTTTTCGCAAAGACAGAACGGCATGCAGATAAGGAGCTATGAAGAGCCTGTTGTAGACTGTTGTTGTGCTGAGGAGGCAATGAGTTTGATGCGCTGTATGGCTGCCTCGTAGTCGTCGTTCGACAGTGGAGAGAACACGATGGGGCAGTCGTGCGGCTGCTGTCTGAACAGATTCTCTGGCATGCGCGACTTCATCGAGTCGATTCTGGCGAGCTCGCGGAACTGTGGCAGGTCATTCTTGAACCTAAGGTAGGCGGCGACGTTGAAGCAGTCGCGCGACTGCAGCTGCTTGAGGACGCGGTTCTTGAACGAGTTCTTGAGGTAGTTCAGGGCATGGAAGATGTAGTCGCTGTACGGCGTCCATTGCGGGAACTGCTGCTCCAGCGCAAAGCGTCCGTCCTCCAGTCGCACAAGCGGATGCGCCACCGGCGTGGCAAGCGTGATGACAGGGTGGGTGCGCGGATACTCGCGCGGGATGTCGATGCGGAAGCGGACGACGGCGTCGCGCCAGTAGCCGCGCTTGACAAACATCACGCCGTGCCACACGTTCGTCGACTCTAGCGACGGCATCACATACACGCCGCGCGGCGTCCGCCCTGGCGTCTGCAGCCACAGCAGCTCGATCCGCAGCTCACACCGCCGCATGTGCTCCGAGTAGAACCGACCCGTTGTGTTGATCGCTAGCCCCACCTCTGGACCACTCGGATCATCCTCTTCCATCTCCACGTCCACGTCCATCGCATCTCTGTCAATGCCCCCAGACCCCGCCGCTCTGCTGTTGCTATTGTTGTTGCTGCTGCTGCCGCTCTTCGTTGGTGTCTGCAGCGCCGCTCTTGCATAGCTGCCGCTCCTTGAGCTCTTGTGCGACGACTGGGGATCTATACCGCTCGTGTATGTCGCGAAGAACAGGTCCTTTAACCGCTGCGACGGCGACCGTGTGTTTGTCTGGGCCCCGAGATGCGATAGCCCCGCATCCTCGGTATGTTCCTTCTCTCTGAACCGCGTCGTTGCCGTGCGTGTAGGCGTCTCGAACAGAGCGTTCTGGCTGCTCATTTGTAGCGGTGTCACGATGAAAGGGGCAGGCAATGCACTTTGGCAAAATAGTAGTACACTAGAAATAAGCTGTGCACAAGGCAAGAAATGCCTCAACATAAAAATAATAAAATAACAACAAATACGCACTCCTTTTTAATCTTGATTGTGGCAAGTGTTGATCCGAAATCAACCTTTCTTTTACTTCTTGCAAGGTTTATTTTTTATTTTTGCACTCTTACACGCAACTCTTTTTTGTCAATTTGAATGGCCGTGAGGAATTTGGAGGAGCAGCAGACTGCGCGCCTGAACCACCTGCACACGGCTTCGCGGGTAGCCTTTCAGATATGCCCGCAACTTGCTGCGTTCTACGGCAACGAGTTTTGCTCTGCGCTTGGCGCCCAAAAGGTAGCAAACTCCATTGCCCGCTACCAGTGTCCGTATTGCGGATCGCCACTTGTTGACGGTCGGAGCGTGTCCCGCGTATCGGTGGTGCGATCGAAACAGCCGCAAAGGGATCCTGTAGCCAAAAACTGCGCAGCCAAACCTTGCGGAAAGAATAAGGTCCGGCTAAGGAGACGCCAGAAGCAGAAGTCGATGAGTGTTGATGTCCGCAAGAGGCGTGTTATCAAGGTATGGCTGAGCGACACCGCAGGCGCCCGCCAGCCAAATATGACCATAGAAGAGAGGGGGGAAGCGCGGATGAGCGTAAAGAACACTGTCGAGTACATCTGTCAGCTCTGCGACTCCCGGATCGTATTCCCTGGCGCAACAACATCCGGCCTCAATGCCGCTGGGCTTTCTGGCGATCTGACTACGACGCAGACAAGTAGCAGCATCGGTTTGAGCAAGGATACACACGCACCAGCCAAAACAAAATACCCCGTTGCGCCAGTGTCCCCAAAAACAAAGCCAGGCTCTGTTCGCATCGGAACAGAAGCGAATTCGCCCAATAACAATAACCTCGCGTCAAAACGAGCCACATCAACAATCCCCATCCACAATGCAGCAGTAACAACCGCTGCGGATTCAAAGATGGCCGATTCAAAGATGGCTGATGCACAGACAAAAAAGCGCAAGCGCTACAAGAGCAACCTTCTCGCCACTGTGGCTGCAAACAAGAAGAAGGCCGAGGAGAAAAATAACAATTCGTCTTTCGATCTAAACGACTTTTTGTCTAGTCTCTAATTCAGCAGGTCCGGATTGCGTCTGTATCGACAGAATGCCCTGATCAATTAATGCCATACAATATGCGACAAGTACAAAAATGCCACAATGTCTGGGATTACCAATAATTATATTATTGCAAACGGTGGCAAATGCCACAGTGCAAGCGTTTGTCGAAATCCAAAATGTTTTGCGGAGAGAAAGAGAGGGAGAGGGAGAGGCGTGCTCCCCAGAATATTGCCCAAGAAAGTAAACCGGTGGTGTTTAAACGTTTTGCGGCTATGGTGGAGTTTGTAAGATACCGTTCGTCGTTTCTCAGTTGCCTCCTTTCGTTCAATCATTCGGATTTTAACATTTATTATTGACTTTGCTCTCGATTTGTCTGACGATTTTTTTCTTGACAAAAGCTTGGAAGAGAACATCAGACATGTCAACAACAGCTAACATGTACGATTCTGGCAGTAACAACGGCATTTCAACAGAGATTGTGCCACGCGGGTCGAAGGAAATCGACTCCCTCCCGATGCCAGCCGTCATGGGTGCTAATTCCCAGCAGGATTCTTCGTGGAACATCAATCAAAAGCTTGTTGAGCTTTTGCAGTACCTCAACCCCCTGGTGTACGCAAGGCTCGCCCAATCGTTGATCCAATCCATGCTGGAGTCTCTTGGCTCAAGCAACGTCTCCAACTTCAACACGCGTCTAACTAATGACAGAGAGCAAGGACAAGCCAGTTCGCTGGCAGCAGCTGTCCCTGCAGATGCGCTTGCAATTGACTTTAGCTATATGAGCGATACTAGCAGGGAACAAGCGGAAGGAAATGCTCGAAACAAAGATGCTGGTGGAAAGCAACTCATCACTGTTTCTCCCGAGTTTGAATATCTTCCAGACCTTGATCTTGGTCCAGCTTCCGATAACGTCGCTGGTATCAAATGCGCCACTGCAGACGGACCGTCAAACAATCCCAAGCACGACACAGTATTGCAAATGTCTCCAATACCGGAGCTAGCCCCGGAGCAAGCGATCACCGACTCTAGCGCCATGCCAAAGATCGAATCTGCCGACAAGGAGGGCACCAAAGCCAAGTTTGCTCTGGCCGGTATCCAGCCTAACACAATGCCATCCACAGAACAGGCCGTTTCAGAGTTCAAGGATGAAAGTGCAGACGATACCACGGGCGCTAAAAAGGGAAAGCGTAAGAAGAACAAAAAGAGCAAGGGCAAGAGCAAGTGATTTTTTTTTTCTATTTTCAATAATTTCATAACCGCCAAAACGTTGACACTTTGTTGCTGCAAATATAAAGCAACACAACCGAGAATAAGCTATCACCATTCTGGCTGTACTTATTTTGCGGGAAGCTTCACGCCTACAACATATACATTGAACGACTCGGGCATCTCAGAAGTCGACACCAGCTCTTCAAATGCGCCAAAGCCAACATCGCCCCTTTTCTCGTCGTCGTTTTCGGCATCGCTGCCATCTGACTCGTCAGAGCTGTTCTTCACGTTCATCCACACGCAAACATCATCAAATCCAGCCTCCAGCATCGCCTCTCGAAGCTCGCACAGCGAATACACCCTGAAATCATACGTAAAGCAGTCTTTGAGCATCGAGCCATCCTGCATCCGGAAGCCCAGCGAAAACCGTATAGTGCTTCGCACTAGATCGTAGCCGTTCTGGCGAAAGTAGTATCTGAATGTACCGACATCTCGCACCCTGGAGATCCCAGATCTCACGGCTTCATGCCCTCCAAACAGATCGCAGAAAAGAAGCCCAAAGTCGTTGAGATTTCCAAGGCTGTGCCTCAAATACCTGACCAGATCACGACGCTTGTGGAAATAGCACATAGCATAGTTGAATGATGCGATCATGTCGACTCGCGGAACAGTCCGTTCTCCGATGTGATTGCTCCCTTGGGCTCTGCTATCGTCGCCACGCACATTGAGCACGTCTGCACAGACCAGTTTTATCCTTCCATCGGGGTCTGAACCATGAGTGTTTTGTTCGAGAGTGTGCTTCTTTGCATAGTCAATAACCTCGGGATCAATGTCCACACCATACGCATGCCTATTCGCACAAGGGTTGGAGTTTACCCACTCGGCACACAGCACCGCGGTCCCACAGAAATCCTCACGCAGGCTCTGTGCTTGTCGGCGGCCAGAATACCCGTAGTCAAAGTCTTCATCACTATGATTCCCACTGGCATCCTCGGGCGCATCATGTCCCCTTCTTTCGGGGCCGCTGCTATGGTCTCTTCCGCTCAGATTGTCCAAGTAACGGCTGCTTAACTTTCGATAAATACTGTCAAGGTTCCTCACTTCCTTTCGTGGATGTTGGACTGCTTGCTGGTACAGCTGGTACTTGTCTGCCAGCTCGGCCATAGTCTTTGGACGCTGCTGCTTCTTGGCCCTTCCTTTCCTGGGTTCAGCCTTGCTCTCATAAATAGCGACTGCTGTGACGGACTCTGTCTCATTATCCTTGGCCTTCAACCATGCAGACACCCCGTGGACCTTGGACTTGCTGGAGGGCATTGTTTACCTTGTTTCTTCTTGCTGAAATAATCACTTTCTCTGCGGGCTAGGCTTTTGTTGGTTTAAAATTCCTTTTGCTGGTTAAAATTTGAGAAAGCGAAAAGTGTCATCCTCCTCCGGCTTTCCCATCGCGCTTTCCACCTCCTAAAATTCCGCGATATCCGAGTTAAATAAAGTCCAGTCATTTTCCACGTGTGCTGTTGAAGAAGAAAAAAAAAACGAATCCTGATCTATTCGCCAATTCATTCACTGATTTCGCCTGCAAATGTCAAGATCTGGATCTGTCGTAAATGCTTAACACAGCATGTACGCACCGAAATATTTGGGTTTCCTATTAAACACAAAACAAAGGAGTAATTGTATATCATTTTAAATCGTACGCATTAATTGGCGAGTCGCGAGCCGACGGCGACGCAGATGCTTGCGCTGACGAACGCAAGCCAGGGGTCGCCACGCTTGACGAGGGCGTCGACGGGGCGGCCGCAGGCGTCGTGGGCGGGCCAGTCGTCGTTTTTTCGGCAGCAGGCGTAATGGGGCCTGACGAGGAAACGCCCTTGTTGACATTGCTCAGCAAAGCAAGGTTTTTGTACGCAAAGTCGTCAAAGACGCGCTCTGCCTTGACATCCTCGGCATCGTTGTCGGCATCGTCCGAATCCTCGCCCACGCTGCCGTCTCCAGGGGATTCTGTCTCGCTTGCCATGTGCGCCAGCGCAGAGTTCGGGCCATCTGGCGTGTTATAACGGTAGCGCTCGTCTGCGGAGATCGATCGCGCAAGAGGCAGCCCGAGCTCTGAATCGGACATGTGGTCCATTGCGCTATGGCTTGGACGTCGCGATCTTGAAGTCGAGCCTTCGGCCTTCCCTCCAACATATAACATGCTTGCAGACGCACATCGAGAATGCGACTTGCTAGACACGCTTCCTAGAATGTCCACAGCACCGTCAGAGAACTGGCTGGGCGAACGGCTAGCCACACGCTTTGCATGCGTCATTGGAAGCGGAGGCAACATAGCACCTGACGACCTTCCTGTCGGGTTCCTGGAAATGGCAATTGGCCTGGGAGCAGCAACACCTCCATGTGTAGACAAGATCTCAAGCTCAGGGTCGCTCAAGGACATTGTGCTGCTCCCCTCGTCGTCTTTGCTGTTTTGCGCATCCTTGTTGTCGGACACTGGCGTTTGTCCAGTATGCTGGTCTGGGTCATCGATTTGCGCATCGTCCTCCTTAAACGAATAGCCGTCGCTGCTGGTCTCGGAAGAAGCAAAAGTCGACTGGCGTGGCCGGCTTGCATTGTCAGCCTCGGGGTGGGGTTCCTCCAAAATTGGCTCTTGCCCAGGGCCGTCAACATTGCCATGTCCACCTTCGTTCTCGATGGTCAGCTCCGCAAAGAGGCGCTTAAGTTGACCAACATCCGAGCGAACAGAGCCGATGATCCCGCCCACAGACGCTGAGCCGGATAACGAGTGCTCCCTCCGCGAGCCTCTCTGCGAGCCTCTTCGAGACCCATGCGGCGACTTCCTGCTTGGCTCTTGCAACGTAACTACGTCGACCTGGACGCCATCTTTGACTGGCGATTGTGGGGGTTTCTGTCGCTGTTGCTTGGTAGGTAGTGGCGGCGGCGGCTTTCGAGGAGGCTCTGCTTGCAAGAACGTGGCATTGGACAATCTTTGAACCTCCTTATGCTGGCACGAGTTAAAGTAACTAGTGTCAACCTCGTCGTCGGGCTGTGGGATAAACGGTGGTTCCATCTGTCCGACGTTCTTCATATCCCATCCATCAAACAGCTTGGCTGATTGTATATCCTTCCAGTGAGCACGCTCAGCAGGATCCGGTCGTAGCAGCGAGTTTATGAGCTCAGCCGCCTCCTCGGTAACAAACCCATCCTCCTCTGGCCAATCTAATGCATGATTGAGGATATTGCGGAAGATCGCTTCGGGTGTATCGTCGGTGAATGGAGGATACCCACACAGGAACTCAAACAGACACACGCCCAGAGCCCACCAATCCACGGCCAGCCCATTTCCGGCTCCAAGCAACAGCTCGGGTGCCAGATAGTCCGGCGTTCCAAGGAATTTCTGCGAGCTTTTTCGCGCATGACCACGCTTAGACGCAGGAACCGCCTTGCCTGCATGTGGGTTATTTGTCGCAGAAACCGGGGTTTGCGTGTGGTGCCCTTTCAGCGTAAACGCATCGTTCCAATAGTCATCCGACCTGTCTGGAAGCCGGGCCACATTGTCGGTCTCTGTTGGAATCGGAGTAGTGTCAGATGTTGGCGAATCTGGATTGGCATTGACTTCAGAGCCATCGAGTAGCGCCTTGTTCTCCGTGCTACCGCGCACTGCAACCTGACTCAGCCCAAAGTCCGTCAGCTTGATGTGGCCGTCGCTAGTCACAATGACGTTGTCTGGCTTGATGTCACGGTGAACAATGGAATTCCTGTGCAAATAGTCAATCGCACACGCAATCTCGGCAAAGTAAAACTTTGCAGCGTCTTCATCCATAACGCCCCAGACGCGCAGAAGACCGGCAAGATCGCCGCCAAGCAAGTACTCCATTACAAGGAAGAGATGCTTGGACGAATGGAACGCATAGTACAGCTGCACAACCCAGTCGGTGGAAAGCAACGACAACGCACGGCGCTCAGCTAGCGCTTGTGTGACCATGTTCTTGTTGATCATGTCCTTTTTGCGCATTACCTTGATGGCGTAGAGGTCCTTTGTCGCCTTTTTACGGGCCAAGTAAACACGGCCAAATGCTCCACGAGAAATGGGCTTCACAAAGTCAAAGTCATCGATCGAAGGCATGCGCTGGGCCCTGGCTGCGGCAGACTCGGGTGTCGCACGGACACTTGTCGAAACCTGGCTGTTGTTTCTCTGTCTAGTCACTGGTGACGACAGAGGCGCTTCTGCAGAGCTGCCATTGCCTCCAGAAGCAGCTGATATCGCCAGTGGTGTCGTAGGCCCAGCCGAGTGATCTCTCGTAGAACTAAAGTTGTTGCTGCTGCTGCTGTTGCTCGCGTTGCTTTGCGCGGAAGTCGGCGTCGTTGGCTGTCCAGAACCTGGTACTTGAGATAGTCGTCGCAGTAGACTGCTACTTTTTGACATGGTAGGCGGCGTAGCAGTTGTCAGCGGCGAAGGCGTATTCTTCCGGCGAAGAACCGTTCCACCGTGTGCCGATGATTCCTTGTTACGCCCAAAGCCGCTACTGTTATTCCGGAACAACGCTGCAAACAGCGAAACCAACTTTCTCGACCCAGAATTGCTGCCTGCGCTACTTCCATGAGAGTCCGAATCAGCAAAATCCTGGCCGCCTCGCGCATTGCGGCTCAGGCTGCGGCGGCTAGGATGGGAGGAGCTCTTTGACTTTTTTCGAGTCATCGTATCGTGCCTACCCTTGCCGATCCCTAGAACAGGTGGCGGATTGACATCTGGCGTTGCTGTTCCAGATTCCGACTGCGACTGTGTAAGATCCACACTTGTTCGCTCGGAAGCGGCAGGGCTCTGCTGGTCATGGCGCGCAAGCTGAGACCATGTGGGAAGCCCAATGAACTGGGCATTGCGGTCACTAGCAAGGGCGTCTGAGGCTTCTGCCTCGCGGGTCAGCGCTTCTTGGCGCTCCAACCGACTAAACTCCTTGTCAAACTCCTCGATGATCGTTCGCTTCTCCGCAATCAGTACAAGCAACTGACGCGCTAGCCACATGGTTTCGATGTCAGCCTTGGGCAAAACGTTTGATGTCGGACCTGTAGGACCTGAATTAGCATCGCCTACATCCCTGTCGCTCTTGGAACTGTTTGGAGCAGAATCGGAAGTGACAATGCCTGCGATATCCCCCAATTTTTCAATATACTTGGTGAACTTTGCCTTGGCAACGATCAGGTCGTGTTGGCTGTCGCCCTCTGGCCAAGCAGCAGCACGTTCGGCGATGCGCGCAACCCGCTCAGACTCGCGTATCGCACCCTTGTCCCATTGGCGCCCCTTGCGCAGGTCCGAAAGGCGCTTGGCAATTGGATCGCGCATGCGCTTAATCCGGTTATTCACCTCGTCCAGCTTCAGTGCGCGGGTCTGCTCGAGGATGCAAACGTCAGAATGCGCATTGAGCTCAGAGCGGAAGAAGTTGCGTTCGCAGATACGACATACGACAAACTCATCTTCTGGGATATCATTAGTCCTCGGCTCTGTCTCCAAGTCCAAAACGCCGCTCTCCGTGGGTTCCAAGGCTAACGAACTCTCAGAAAACAGCTGGTTGTCTCGTCCCAATGAAAGGCTGGGCAATGACCCACGGCGCGATTCTATCTTTGGCGACACGGATTTCCGAGACATAGCCTCCGGGCTTTCAGCAAAGTCCCTGTGCGAGTCCTCATCCTCTTTGCCGGCAGCCTCGGGAACCAAAGGCAGTGATGCGTGCGTCGCCGGCATAGAGCCTGGGAGCGAATCTGTCTTACGCAACGGCTCACGATAAACTATCCCGCTGCTGCGCTGCGTCTCTGGAATTGGTATTAGTGCAGCTGGCAATTGCTGGGTTACTGTTTTCACCCGTGACTCGGGGTCTGTATCGTAGGGCGACTGCTGTGACGACCCGTCAGCCGGTGACGCCGGGGAACTGTCGCTTCGATCCATCTCATCGGCCAGCAGACGTGCAAGCTTCTCCTGCCGCAATGCTGATTCGGAGACTCTTCTAAACGAACTCTGCACACCGCCAGAAATGTACATTGTTGCAGGTCTATATGCACGATTTCCAGCCCCTAATGCCAGCGGCTCGTCGTTACTGCTAGGCATTGTATTGTCGCCCTGAGACGAGCCAATGTTGGTCTGTTTTGACTTGCCGATTAGATTCTGGCTTCGGTTGACAAAATGGTGGAAGAGATGGTGGGGCTGAAGCGAGACGCGAGCGGATCGCTTGTGCAATAGCGATGAGCTGTCTCCGCCCACATCGGACGAAATGCTCAACTTACTTGCGTGGCGACTAAGAGGAGGGCGGTCGTTGGACTCGTCAAGAGAAGGGCGGGCAGACATTTCGTTCTCGGAATCCGGAATGTCCATGCTCATTCTGCTCGACTGTGGCGTGGTTGAAGGCTGGGGGAAATAGAATCGCTGCCGTTGATACGTGCTCACACCAGGCGTCGTATTCCCAGCAGCGCCAGAGCGGCCCACAGATCCGTTCGCGCTGTTTACGCTGCTATGCGCAGGTACTGCCAGGGACAGCAGTGATGCGGTTGAGCTGTGCGCGGTCCCCGGAAGCAGACGAGGGCTAGACATGTATGGTGCGCTTTCTGTCTGGCGTGCACGACCACCAGATGCGGCACCAGGGATATAGGCATCAGAGCCCCCCATGACCCCAGTGCTCTGTTGCCTTGGATAATGTGGTGTCAACGTGAACGGCCCCTCTGACGATGAACGCAGGCTTCTATAGTCGGTGAAGCTCGCACTAGACGCGCTGCCAGTAGTCACCGATAGGGGTTCTTGTTGGAGCCTGCTGTAGCCACCTTGAGAAATAGTGGCAATTTCAGATATCGCTGTGCTTCCAAACGTGTTTTCAGTAAGATCTCGGACGGTGGACACCCTGCTGGGATGGCGAGCACCGCCTTGGTCGTACTGGGACGAAAGCGCGGAAGTAAGCAGGGGCAACATGCTGACTGATCCGCGCCCCAACGAAGATTCAGGCGCTAGTTGTGGGCTGGGATACTGGCTGGTTGCAGGTGATGCCTCACCTGAAATGCCGCTCCTGGCACCAGGAAATATACTTATCGGCATAAAGAGCTGGCTGACAGTCTGCGAAACGGCAGAAAACTGATAGAGCACGTCGAGAATAAGCGTGCCAATGTTGGCATCAGCCGGAAACCTTGTGCGCTGCTCTGTCAGAAGCCCATACAGCTCCTCAGTAATGCCGCGAGTGACAGATTCGTTGCTAAGCTCAGATACCGATGAGCCTCTTATCAAGCTTGTCAGATCAATCACACGGCGACGGAACTCATTTCTATCGCCATCAGCGCGCTTGATGTCCGATGACGATCTGTGATGGCCACGCTTGACCTTGAGTATAATCGCCTCCTCATCGCCGACGCTTTGCTTGGATTCGGTCTCTTGCGTGCATACAATAGATCCATTTTCCATCTCCTTCCACTGGCGCAGCATCTTGTCGATTTCTGTGTCTGCACGCGACTTTGATACCACAAGCACCTGCCATAGAGCATCCTTGCGCGCAATGCTGACACTGGAGGGCTCGAGCAGCTCGCTGATTCCGCTCGACATGCTGTGACCAGATGCGCTACGTTGGACCGATGAAGCGTTTAGCCGTAGCTGCTGGCTGCCCTGGCTCGCGTGGTGTTGGTGATGGCCGCTCGGGGAGTTGCTGTGCATATGGTGGTGGGCTGGGGGCGAAGAAGTCGATGATGGCGGGTAGACGCTGGCGCCGCCAGCAGCAACGCCGTCGGCATACCGATCAGGGCCTGATCGCGCAATGGCCGAATGTAGCTGCCAGGTGTGTAGGATATGCGGGCTAGAATCGTCTCCGAGGTTACTGGACACGGGCGACATGGTGTATGTAGACATCGAAGAGGGCGGCCTACTAAGCATCATGGCAGAGGATGTGCTGTTGTTTCTGCTCAGAGGGTTGCTTTGCGGTGTTTGGAAAGAGCTGCCGCCGATCGCACGGCTTGGAGTCTGGTAGCCATTGGTATTACCGCTGGCTATATTCTCCTCGGAGGCAAACAGCTGATGCGATGCTGAACAAGCACGAACGCGAAACTGCGACCTGCTCCTCTCGATTACGTTGTCGATGCTGAACTGCTCCGGTGCAGAGCCAGCACTGCTGTAAGGCCGTGAGTGGTGCTGGCTTAATCTAATGGCATCGTCTACAGCCTGGGACGCAGCGTTTTTCTCTTTCAGCCTAATCGCATTCGTTGTGGCCGTTCGAGCGAGATGAGCAGGCTGCGACCCACCCCGCGGACGCACAATATTCTGAGCCGAGTTGGTCGACGATGCGGATATGCTCTGCTGATGTATGTTCATCGGGGCTGTCGGGATGTTTAGTGCGCTCGATGAGGCAGAAGTGGGCTCGTACTCAACACCGTCGCCTGTCTGCCGCAGAACCGATAACAGTCCAGATATATGCGAGGGTGAATCTGCCAGGTCATGCACGGTAGACGATGCTGGCGAGTGGCTATAGAGGGTGGTCGATCCATCCTGCGAGAGACGCCAGTCCATGATCTGCTGGTCAAAAAATGAAGGTGCCAGAGATGAAACCTCCGACATCATCGGAATAGGACTACGTCCTCCTTTGCCGCCCTTTGAACCGCGGGAAGTCACCAGTGCCGGGGAGTCCTGACGAGATTGCGACTTGCTCTCGTCGTCGCCTTCGCTGTCTCTGTCTGCGTTGGACGCAGCTGACGTCCATGACTGTACAGAATCATCAGCACCCGATGCTGAGCTGTGTGTCGAGGCGCCAGTGCTCCGCTGACGAAAGAGCCCAGGACTGATACGAGGCCGTAGATGCAGCGACGACAAAAGGCTCGACGGTGGGTCGACGTTGTTCTCTTGTGGCTTACGAGAGGTACTTCCTATTCGAAACAGCGACGAAGACGATGCAGACGTTGGCATTGACGGAGGAGAAAGCGAGTTTGCCAGGCCATATTCGCTTTGGACGCCAGAGTCAGCTTTACGAGACCAGCCAAATGATGCCAGTGCTGTCCTCCGCCGCTGCATCGTTGGCGTGTGCGCATCGTTGACAAGCTGGGGTTGCGATCTGCCTTGCTTTTTCTCGGGCGGGCTAGGCGTGGTAATTGCTTGCACTGCCGAAAAGTTGCCATGCCCTTCGTTGTAACGCTGGTTCGAGCTGCGCTGAAAAACGGGGCTAGGCTGTCCAGCAGCAGCATCGCTGGATTGCTCAACCTGGTTTCGACTGTAAATGTAGCTTCTGCTGGTGCTGTGGTTGTGCGACGAGGAGCGAGTCAGCTTTGGCGAAAGCGAGCTTGAAACCTGTGGCGGCTGTCTTTGTGCTGCTCCAGTTGTCGATAGGGAATATGAGTGCTGCATGGACTGCTTTGCACCGACAAAGCTAGCGCCTGCTTTTACGCCTTCCCTTGCATCATCCGTGGCCATACTGTCGCAGCTGGATACAGTGTTGAGCGCGTGGAACGACTTGCGTGACAGTGGACTAGTAATAAGCGGTGAGTTTGCAGCCTTGGCCCGCGCTCGAGCTGATCTCTGAGTCTCTGTGCCGTCGTTGGTATCCAACACATCTAGGTTGGGATGCTCGAGGCGATCGCGGATTGCAAGAGGAGCTAGCTCTGTCAGTGCGCGAGTGCGCCGAGAGGAAAGCGGCTTCGGCGGAAGCGGAGGTAAATCGCTAGCATTTATAATCCGCCAGTCCGAGGAGGGGCTGGGGGAGGCGCCAGAAGTATTCGCAGAAGGACTGCCATGCGTTCGTACCAGAACAGAGCCACGCCCACCCTTCGAATTCTCTGCGGCTGATGTAGCTGGTGAACGGGTCGCAGTAGGCGAATCTGGAGCAGCTTTCGGAGACGAGCATGCTGGCGGGCTGGATGGTCTACTGAGTAGCAAGCTGTCCTGAGATGGGTTTACAGAGCGAGCAAAGAGCTTGTTTACTTTACCATGCAATGCAGCGCTCGAGAGCCGTCGCAGCCTACGCACAAAGCCCATTCCAGTGGATTTTTGAGACGGAGGCTTGGAGTCGCTAGAGATAGAGCCAGATATGGACTTTGCGGAGTATGTGGATGCATTTTCTGGAGTGTGGATGCTTGGCGGCCGCAGGCCAAGGCTGCTGCTTCCTATGCGCTGGGCCGTTGGAGTCAGGCGCAAGCTCGTCTCAGACAAAGCTGCAAGTCCGTGCTGGGAGCTGGTGGATCCACCGCCGTTGCTGTCGTTGTTATTTCTGCCGATACCGGCGGCGTGGGTGTATTCTCGCATATCAGAGCTCCTGGCGCCTCGCTTGGCTGGCAAAGACTCTTTATTTGTTGGGTTGTTGGATGCAGCCATTGTTAATAATGCATGAGTATCGCGCGTTGGTTTGCGAAATAACAAGACAAGCCTGGATTGCGGAACAGAGGACACAAAAGAGTCTTGCAATGCCCACGTCCGAAAGAATTCTAGAGTGCGTGAGATAGTGACAGAGTAGAACAAGACAAGTGTGGCTTTGGGTAAGCAGTTGGTGGGATTTCATAGAAGGAAACAAAGAGAACAAGCACAAAGGCAAAGTGATTTCAGGAACGGCCAGCAGCCATTTCGGAGCTTTGTGCAAAGACAAGTGTCCAAAAAAATGTTTAGCGCTATTATTTCTTGGCGAGGCATTACATATCGATCCTTTTGTATTGTCAGTATAGACTTACCTACCTGTGGCGATGCAAATTGAATCGGCGTTGCTTCTATTTAGGTGTGGGAAACGAGGAGGGAAAATAGCAGGCGTCTCGCTGCTGGTAAAGAAACCCTTCCCTGTTGTTGTTTCGTCAGCAGGTGCTTACGAGGCGCACACCGCACAGAAAGAGTGACACGGACCGTTGTTTGTTTTCACGCTCTCACTTTCCAGAAACGAGAACAAAAGCAGGCGGTGTATTGCGGTTGCAACTTTTGGGGTTTATATATACCACCAGTTGCTGTTTTTGGCTTTGGTGCACGACACTGCGCGTCGGAATTATTGGAGTGATGCTGTTGTAGCAGTAAGTGACAAAAATGCAACGCTATTTGCGGCGTACTGGTCGAAGAGAGAGGGGGAATACGGTGGTGTGTATGCGCCGTGTTTAGCTTCGAAAGGGGTGCTGCGCCAAAGCGTCCGGCTTCGTTTGCGATTCAACAAGTAAGTAGTGTTGCACCGAGTCAAGTAAAAGCGAATTGGCTAACAAAAAGAAAAAAAGAGAGTAGAGAAAAATGCAATTTGGAGCAGGCGAAATTGACGACACGAAAAAGGTTTGGAAAACAGAGAAAGAGAGAAACAAACCCAACGTGATGGCGGGGAAGAGTGTGGTTTTTTCGTGCGTTGTCGGGCGAAAGTGCAGGTCATCTTTTTTCATGCGGTGATGGTCCAAACAGATCGCCAACAAGCCTTCAGGCGGCCGCCTGCGGACTGATCCAAGATGGACAGCGTCCACAAAAAACCAACATCCCTCGCGAGGTTCGGATTACCACGTGACGGGTCTATGCAAATCCCACTAACATTGACTGGGGGCTGCCTTTCGTCCTGTGCGGCGGGCCTCTTGGGCAAAAGGGGCCTGCCCGCGCACTCGAGCGTTCCGTTCATCTTCCGCATTTTCTCGCCGTACTTTTATGCTGCAGCTATCCCGAGCTCGCTGCGTCAGCAAAACACCAACTGCACACACCGGTTTCTTACATTTATCCACACATGGATCTGGCGAGCGAAGCAATATCCACAGCCTTCCCGACCCTAGCCTCGGCAGCGACGTCGGCTACCACCGCTGCTATGACACGCGCGCCGGCTGCACTGCCGCCGCTAGCTACCGAGTCGTCCCAGGCGTCTGGGTTTAGCATGGCTGGCAGCACAGCACTACTTCGGTACATCTGGACATGGCAGCCGACGTTTATGCAAGGGTTCATTCTGGGCCAGCTCAGCATGCTTGTTCTGCTTGTGATGGCAATAAAGTACATTCTGTTCGAAGAGCCCATGGGCAAGAATTCGGTCATCGTAGATAGCGAGACTGGCGTCAGGCTAAACCACAACTCTGCAACCGGCGCGCCAGGGGCCGCAGAGGGGATGGCAGAGGGCGACAAGGAGGAGACGGTAGTCCGAGAAGGCGGGTTTGGGCTTTCAAAGTTTACGTTTTTCTCGCGCAAACAAAAGGAGACAAAGCCCTGCGACGCAGCCGAGGAGCTGGCCAAGATCAAGAAGGAGATACTTTCGCGCACCGGATACGATCTCGTAACACATGGGTCCGAGTCATGCGACTGGCTGACGGTTTTTCTGGCACAGATCATTGCAAAGTTCCGACAGGATGCCGAGAAGCACGGCAGACTTGTGCGAGTGATCAGCGAAGCCCTGAACAGCGAGCTCCGCCCGTCGGTGATCGACAGCATCCGCATCACTCAGTTCTCGCTGGGGTCGGACTTTTTGCGCATCACCAGCGCACGCATGGTCCCGTCGGCGGGCTCGCTGGGCATGCATGCGGAACTTGATCTCGAGCTCCACGACGAGCTGACGCTTGGCTTCAACACGCGCGTGCTTGTCAACTGGCCGCGGCCTCTTGTGGCAGCGCTTCCTGTATCCATGGTTGTCTCGCTGGTCAAGTTTGTCGGCACTGCAGTTATCGACTTTGATTGCGCTTCCCAGGAGTCCTCGATTTCAGTGTCCATCCAGCCAAACTACGTGCTAGAGTTCGATATCCAAACCCTCATTGGGAGCAAGGCCAAGGTCCAGAATCTCCCCATGCTCACATCGGTCATCAGCAGAAAGCTGGAGGCAACCTTTGTCAAAGAGTTGGTCATGCCGAACGAAAAGCGCATAAGGATCAAGCACCCCTTTACGTCAAAGACACCATCATCCTCTGAGCTAGCGGCGGCGGCTGCTGCTGCTATTACTACGCCCTCGTTGCCCGTGCATCCTGCCAAAACGGTAGCAGCCGCGGCGATGCCGACTCAGCAGCAGCACCATTCATCAAGCGTGCTGCCACGGTCTCCCGTAGTAGAAGCAAATCGACCCTCCTCCCCAGCTGCCCCATTTGTAGCCGAACTTCCACCGGACTACAACACGCAGCTTCCACCGCCGCACCATATTCGCAGCTCCGCCAACTCTAGAGCGACAGTGTCTGGGGCAAAAACATCCGCACAAGGGCACGTCCACAGCGCAAGCCCTCTGCTTAGCGTTCCTGCACGCATGTATACGCCCGAGGAGCCACTGCGCTTTGGATCGCACCCAGCTCGCCCAGCGCTTAGCATCAGCCAACAGCATCAACCCACGTTTTCTCCTGAGCCTGTAGCGTCTCCACAGCTACGCCCTATAATCGGCCTGTCATCCGGTGCCTCATTTGGCCCCGTCATTGCGAATCCGCGGATCATAAGCGCCGCTGGCGCGCGGATCGCTGGCATGCACGGTTCGCCGTTCCTCCACTCGCCGTCGGGACTAGCGGCCTCACTATCGGGAAGCCCGATATATTCGTCGGCCCCAGGCGGTGGCGGCGGCAACGCTGCTGCTGCTACTGTTGCCACAGGCACAGAAGGCATAGCTGCTGGTGCTGCATCAAACAGCTACAACGACCCAGATCCAGGCGACGATCTCAAGGTCAAGGATAGCGTCCGGCAGCGTGTCAACAGGGTTCTCCGCACGGTTAACGAATCATGAGCATGTTCAATTTATGAAAGGAGGAAAATATATTAAGGCGATGCAAACTTTACATGTAGCGATTGTCAAACAGCTTCAGCGTCACGCCGACCTCTCCAGCCACTTGTATCACCGCTTTGTCGTGGAGCAGGCGCGCCTCGTCGGACGCATAGCGTCTCCAGATGTCAGCAAACTCGCGTACCAATGTGCGTATTCCACGCAGGTAGCCGTAGTCAGGTCCAGCGCATTTTACATTGCATGGACAGCCAGGAACGGGGTTGGATTCGGTGACATGCGAAGATGCTAGATCGACGACGCCAGTGTTTGTGTCTGGCAAGGCCGCTGCTGTCCCTGCTGCTGTTGCTGTTGCTGGCTCGGAAGCATCGGCTTCGATGGCAAATGGCAGTCCCATTGCGTCTGGCGGACACGCCTCGTGACTCGAAGCGTTTGGACGATCGAGGGTATGCGCGGAGTACACGTCTGGGTCGACAACAAAGCTGCAATTCACAAAGTCGATGATACGCAGGTCGATCTGCACAGGCTTTACCCGCCCAGCAGCAGCGCGAACGTGTTGCTGCTCGCTCATTTGCCTTGCTTCGCAATGCAGACGCAAGGTGCTTGCTGCTTGGGCTTGGACGCCATGGCCCTGCGCCTGAGGCACGCTGATGCTATCCATATCGTTGGCGGCACCGCGAACCCCTTGGCAAGCGCCAACAGCAGAAACCGAAGCAGCGCATGGGCTCTCGTACGATAAGCCCCACTCGTCGCGTGAAGCATCAGCCCCAGAACCAGATCTAGAGCCAGAACCAGAACCAGAGCCAAAACCACGCATCGACAGGGTCGTCGCTCCAATCTTATCGTCAGTGAATGAATTCGACGGCGTCTTCAGATCGTGCCCGAACGGCGTCTTTGGTGGCGTCTGTCCCAGCCAGCGGGTTGCGCTGCTGTCGAGTTTAGGTGCAATCGGAAGGACATCTGGAGCCGTTGGGCGACGTACCATAAAGCCTTCTCCAGCCGGCTGCACAATCTCCGGGAGACTTGGGGCTTGCTCGGCCGCCGCCTGCATCGCCGACAGACCATCGTAGACCAGTAGCAAGCTCGACCCAAAGAACCTAAATCCGTGCATCTGCTCAACTGTCCTATAGAGATTCCTCAGCTTCAACAGCAGACTTGGGATCAGATAAGCCATCACATTCTCGCCGTTGTCCAAAAACTCTAGAAGCGACCTCTGGAAGGTGAACTTGTTCAGCGACCGTCCATAGTATTTGTCCTGGAACAGGTAGCGGTTTCTGTCCGCCTTGAACACCTGCAGCCCGCACATCCGCACGCCAAGCTCCTTGCTGGTTGTTGCTGCGCACTTTATCGTCTGGGACACGACTTTTTTCGCCAGCGCATCCACGCCATGTTGGCGTGTGCCCATTTTCAGGTCAAGGATACAGGGACGCCGCATCGACGCTGTCAGATCAGCCATGAGGATAAACTGGTGCATGCTGCCATCGACGGCGTCCGCGTCAGTTGGCATGCGCTTTCCGCACTTCTTTTTCCAGAGATTTTCAAAATCGGATTCTGCGCCCGGCGTCCTTGACGGCACGCAGCCAGCATCTGGAAGTTTCAGCGCATCGGGTGTCATTGGTGGATGGCGTTCAGGTGCAGTCAGCGAAGGCCCAGCAGTGCTTTTAACACGGTGGTGGGTTGCATCGGCGCAGCTTCTTGGGCTATCCGCCGCGACTTCGTCGGGATACGAGTTGTAGCGAAGTAAGCTGCTGCTGCGGACCTTGTTCCTTGGCGATAGCAGCTGTGTTACACGCGGCGAGCAGCTGCTGTTAGCCGACCTTTCGGGGCTGGTAGATGCAGGGACGACGTTGCTCGCGGAGAGGCTAATCGGATCAATATCTGCATCCACGCCAGACGGGCTGAGTGAAAATGACAACGGACTGCTCTCGGGCGATGTGTTGCTTGTCGTGTTCGTAGATGCGCCGGACGTAGATCCATTGTAAATAGGATTCATGCGCAATGTCTCGAATTCACTCATCAAGATATGCTTTTCCGTATCAAGGCTGTGCGCCTCTTCCTGCGATTCGCCAGAAAGCGCATGTGCCGAGCTGGGGACCTGCGCCTTTCCATACAGCGGGTGCAGATCAGTGGAAGAGTGTCGGCGCCTGACTGGGCCATGCGCGTGCGCCCGCGCCTGCTGCCTAGCCCTAGCCTTTAGAGCCCTGGGCGAAAGCGCCTCTTTTAGGATCCGCTCCTGCATCTCACGCCACGCACCGCTAAGGTGCATCTTGCGAGCACCAAAACTCCCAGGGGCTGCCGTACGCTGCGTTCGGCCACTGGGCGAAGGAACCAGCTGCCGGGCCAAACAGCTGGGCAATATATGCAAGTTCTGCTCCAGCACAACCTCAGGCACTGGATCGCCGCCCTCGGCAGGTCTGCGATACGTGACATTCACAACGCCCAAGCAGCTCGGAACAAACTTGTACAAGTCTCGGTGCAGATAGTCGACAGCCTCGTAGAAGCGGCGCTCGCGCTCGTTCATCGGCTTGCAGATGGCGCTGCCTGAGAATTTGAGAAAAGGCGTGTGACCGCCGACTTGGTTGACAAAGGGCGTCAATGCCAACGACGGTGGCGTCACTGTGCCGCCCTCGTTCCAATGATGCTGCGTCGAGGAGCCCCCGTCACCCACGCTGCTCCGTATGTCGTTGATCTGGCTTGTGCGGCTGCTGCTGCTTCTGCGTTTGTACGGGCTAGTAACCTTGAGATACTGCGCGTCGCCAAGCCATGATGGACTACAGGCAGATGGGCCAAAGACGTCGCTGCCACCGTCATCCGATTCAAGACCAGAGCCAGCGCCGCCTTCTTCTTCCTCCTCCTCCCCCTCGTGGCTAAAGTATTCGTCAACGTCGGACTCGTCCTTGACATCAAGCCATATGCCAGGGGGCTCGCTGTGCGCATGCAGGCTGTGGGGCGACACACATCGTAGACGATGGTATGCTCGGTTTTGGATCAACTGATGTTTTTTGGGAAGTGGGTCTGCCGTCGACACAATGTGGGCACCGGGTGGCCAACCAGCGGAGCCCAACGGCGACACCGTTAAGGTACGTAGCGAAAACTGGCTATCCAGAGACTTGGTATGCATGCCGATCCTCGCCACATGACCATTAACGCTCCCGATGCTTTTGTTCTGCGACGTCGGCTCTATGCATTCATTGTTTTGCTGCTTTTCTAGCTGAAAAGAGGATTTTGGTAGAGATACAGAGGCGATGGGCGATTGAACAAAGTCAGCATCGGTGGCAGCAGCCTCAAGAAAGGGTGTGTTATTGAATTTGGCGAGCGGGGAGATGGAGGCAGAGAAAGGCGCAGGTGCCAGTGGTGACTCCACGGACGACCGGATGCAAAGTGTATCTTTATCTACACCCACGCGTGCTGAAGAGTGATTTGAATGGCTTTCCTCGGCGCAACTCTCCGCGCACGTCCCGCTGCCAGTGCTTATTCGCAATGAAGACACTGATAGTCCAACAATGTCAACACCGGGGCTAGCACTGATATTCTGACGACAATGCCGCCGATGTTGAGCAGACGGCACCGCGGAAGTGCCCAGTGCGGGGACTGGCTGTGGAGTCGCTGCTGGCCTGCTGTCCTGCAAAGCTGGCGGTTGTACACTTACTCGATCAGTTGAAGCCAGCTGAACACGGAACGAGGAGTGCATTGTGTGCGCATAATAATGGCGAAAAGGTAGTCCGGAATAAACAAGGTTTTGTCGCAACAAAAATGTGGACACGGTAAGTTTAGAAATGAAATAAAAAATAAAAAAAGCAAAGTAAAACAAAGAAAAAAGAAAAAGAAAAAACTTTGTATCAATTAAACCGGATATGGGCAGAAAAGAAAGAGGGGTTCGCAAAAGCGATTTGCTAACAAAAAAAGTGTTCCCCTGCGTCGTTTTTACCCTATTATATACACTTTTGCCTCGTGGGCTGCGATCCGAGTCAACCTTGTGATCCAGAAGATGGCTATCATTGCCACCATTCTGCGGACAACAACGCCGACGGCTTGCTTTATGAAAGTTTTTAAAACAGGGGGTTGGAAGGAGCAACTGCTTGTCCACGATCGTTCTGTAACCGTGCTTGGCTTCGTAGTCCTTATTTGTTGGATGTTTTTCCTCAATGATGCAATGATGCAATGGTGGGTTTTATTTACACAATTTGAATTGTGGACACGATGAGAGCTGCAGTTCCAGTGCATCATACACCTGGGCAATTTGACTGGCTGCTTCTTTTTCATTCGAAAACAAATCATCATCTGAAACGGTGTGGAAGATGTCCCCCTGACAACTGCTCCTTTCTTTTCGATGAGCCACGATTGCGCAAAAGTGCTTATGATTCCTTCTTTTTTTCAGTTGGCAAAGGAACCGAGCACGTGTGGCCATCAAGAGGCTGATACGCTTAGTGCTATTTAGGCCTGTTTCTGCGTGTTTTCTTGATTGCATTTTCATCTACACACCACGCATGTGTTATATTTGCATTTAAACCCCCCCTCGACGATTCGTGCCATTGTGTAGTTCTCGATTTATCCTTCAGTGAATCGCGTATAACTCGGGAAATCGACCGTGTGCCATTCGGCCAACAGCAAACAGAATGTGTGCCATACTGGGTGCGCATACATCAGATTTGTCTTCTTTGTGCACGTAAGCGCCTATTCATTGTTCGCAGCCCCCTCTTTGCCATATTATAAGTAATAAGTAGCACCCTTGTCTTTCGTTCTGATGCGCCCCCCTTTCCAAGTAAACACATGCACATGCTCGCACCCGGATTTGCTCGTGACAAGAAAAAAGGAGCTATGCGATTGAGTGAGAGCGATAATGTCATACTGTGCGTTCTGAACATGCTCACATCCCTTCGTTTGTTCGAGTGTCGCTGAGTCTGTTTATCACTAGGCCTTTATATGCCAAGTCAGGTGTTTCTCTTTCCGCATTGCCTTTTTGTGTGAATAGCAACCGCCAACTCTCAGTGCTAGCCATCGTCTACGCACTGTCCACCGGATGCCATTTTTGTACAATTAGTGCATACGCCCATTTGTTTCGCGAGCCTAACGACGTCATGGATGGCTTGAGGCTTTAATTTCCGAGTATTCAACCCTTATCAAAACGCATCACAATCGATCGATGTGGGCGACTCAGCGCACAGACCACTACCATTCGAATAATTATTTTTGGTTTGTCAGAGCTTGAGGTATCTTGATCAGATCCGTCTAGCATATTAGTTTACCTGCGAAAAAGCTTGCTGGTTTTTTTCATTTTTCTTTTTAGGGCTCGTCTTCCTTGCTTTACAAGTGCACAACGCGTATTTATTTGTTTGTTGGTTGGGTTTCATAGTAGCCAAATCAAAGATATGAGCGAGCAAAGGACCGTGGTGCCACCCGAAGACGAACTACAGGCTGCGATCGCCGCGATCAAAGAAAAGGAGCCCGAGTTTGGCATCCCCAGAGTCTGTGCCGCCCTTCGAGCGAACAACCCAGCATGGCAGCTGAGCGAGAAGCGTGTGCGCAAGCTCATGGGATCACTTGGTCTGGTGCAAGCCAGCGGAGAAGAAAGTAAAAGCACGACACCGACAAGCTCGATCGCGCCAGGTGATTTTGTTGAAGCGCTAGCAAGTGGCCAGGTCAGGGTTGAGTACATCGACAAGGTAAAGGGGAAGGGCGTATTTTCCACCCGCGATTTTGACAAGGGCGCAAACGTATTCGAAGAAACGCCCTTTGCATGGTATCCTCGTTGGAACACTATCAGTATGGACTACTACAAGGGCTCCAACCGAGAGTGCCAGCTGTGCGCGCGCGATATCGAAAGGAGGAGTCGGGTTATTCGTCCTGCAAGGTGCAGTCGCTGTACAGCCTGCTTCTGCTCGAATCTATGCAAAAAGGAAGCGGAATCCAGGTTCCACCAGATCGAGTGCTCAAAAAACAACCCTTACTTTGTGCAACTTGCCGATACGTGCTGTGCGTTTGACTGGGGAGCGCCGATGTGTGCCGCTCGGGCAATTGAGCGTGTACTGATGGAGTATGAGCAAGGGATCGAGCAAGGAAATTGTGCCTGGAGGTCTCTCAAGGCATTCACCACCATGAGTGTCGATGCCATGGACATGCGGCGCAAGGGTGCCTCATGGTTCCTCTACGAGGAGGAGTACGAGAATAGATGGAAAGCAACGTACTCGCATATGAAAAGAAGCCTCTGTCCGCCGCCTGCCGCCTGTGGATTGACGCAGTTTGACAAGATCCCAAGGAAAATCCGCGACGAGATGTTCTCATACAGCGAGTGGCTCAATCTCATCGGAAAATACAGCCTGAATGACCAGAATGGCGGGCTTTACCTGCTCCAAAGTTGCTTCAATCACAATTGCGATCCCAACTGCGTTGTTGTTCATCCTAACGATGGCATGTACCGTGCAATTATCCAGACTTTGCGGCCCATCAAGGCAGGCGAGGAAATGACCATCACCTACGTCAACCCGCGCAATGGCGTCAACGAGCGCCAACAGGAACTCCGTGACTGGTACATGTTTGATTGCCAGTGCGATCGGTGCATAGAAGAGAATACGAGCAAACAAGTAAACAACCAGTAGCGAGCGTGAAGCTAACACTTTTCTTTTGCACTATTATCAAGATCAAAAGTACTATCAACTACATATCAAAGCGCACTACTATTCGACGTTAGCACTGATCTTGTTATTGTGGTCTATTGGAACCGGATTCCCTCATTCTTCTTGCCTTTGCAGACAGGACAAGACGAGTCCAGACGTCCTTTCCCCACCATGCATACGCAATTCCGAATAAACCACCTGCAAAGTGCGCAACATGCCCGTATGCCGTCCATCCGCGCACAATGCCAATAAAGTCGTATGCCATAAAAGCTGAGAACAGAGTGCTGAGCGAGATCGGAATGGAGGGAAGGAACACGATATTGACTTTCTGGTTGGGATACATCATCGTGGCTGCACCAATAATGCTATATATCGCCCCACTGGCGCCTAGTGATGGAAGGATAAGCCCCGGAAGAATCGGCGTAAGGATCTGGCTCGCTAGGCTGGCGAACACGCCTGCAGTAAGATAAAATGCAGTGAACTGTTCTGGACCCATTGACAATGCAACGGTTGTTCCGAAGGAGACAAGCACATAATTGTTGAACGCAAAATGCAAAAATTCCCTGTGACTGAATGTGCTTGTAAACATGGTGTACGCTCGGCCCTTTCGCGGGTCATGCAAAAAGCTCCTCGCCATCAGAGGCAGCAGCCGTGGTATGCGCCACATGCAAAAAACAGCTGCGTTTATGCCCACGATGCCATACACACATCTCTTGCTCCGCGAAAGACTATACCACTGGTCTACGAGCGAAATCAAGGTGAGTTTGGGCTCAGGTGTTACCCAATGTGGCAATGGCAGCCGTGCTATGCGTTGGATCGTTCTTGCGTGGGCGATGCCATTAACCCTGTGAGATTTTCCAACGAGCGCTTGGACTTGACTATCGTTCATCAATTCCAAAACCTGTTGATCCGAATAAGCATCTCCCAAAAGCATACTACGAATTGAAACCTGGCGCACAGGTTCAACGGGAAGATTGTCTGGCTGCCGAACAAAGACAATCGAGCATATGTAGAAAACTCCTGCAGAGAACGCAAACGCCCAGACAACAGGTTTCAGCAAAGACACTCCTCTCCCGTTGTTAGGGTTTTGGTTGTGCTGCTGCCACTTGTGGTCCTCCTCGGGCTGCCGGTATTGCTGGTTTGGGCTGCTATATCTGTTTCTCGCGTGGTTATGAATATGAGCTGCCTGTCGCAGAGCTACTCGAGCGTAGCCAGGCTGCAAGCCAAGGATGACAGCTGGTTTTGCAACAAACGCAAAGCTGCTATTGATCGCCAGGCCTCGCGAGTTGTAGCCCATGCGTGAATCCGCCAACGAGGCACGCGTTGTCCTCACGATACGAAGCATCGATCTCTTTTACAAGCCAGCAGTTGACAAGATAACAGTTCTGAATCCAAACAACACGGAAGAGAAAATGAAGAGGCATTTGGTTAGGTTTGCAGAGATTCAAATGCCATCGTGAATAGGCCAAATGATAATTGCCTTGATTATGGTGATCTTATCAGACCGAGATTAGACATGAGAAAAAAAAAACGAGTGTTCCAAAATAAAATGTTTGAGCAAATCGTCATTTGGTTCCGTTTCGTTTCCTTGCATTGTTTTTCTTCGTATTTGCTGCGAATATATTATTTGTCAACCCTTATATCGCTCGGACTTGTCGTTTCTGCGACACAACGCGGCATAGAAAAGTGCCTAACAATAGCAGCAACCAGCCAAAACACATCCGTTTCCATGGGTCCGAGAAGGGGAAAGGCGGCCACAAAGCTTGCCAAGAGAGGGAAAAGCACTGCTAAAAGTGCAGCAGCGAAGGATTCACACTCGATCAACGACCTCCTAACAAAATCGCAAGAACTGATGGACGACAACAGATTTGATGAGGCACTAACATATGTGGTCAAGGCCATTAACATGGACGACCGCAACACACAGGCATTGCTCTTGGCAGCGATCATTCAGCTAGACACTGGGAACATTGAACCAGCGATCAGCTGTCTTCTTAAGAGCGTCGAGCTCGAGCCAGACCGCGGATTCGAGAAATACATGTATCTTGGACAGCTCATGATCGAGCTGGAAGCGGTAAAGTACTTTCAGCTGGGAGTGAATGCAATGCAGCGCGATTTGGACGAACTCCCAGCAGCCTCTAGCCAAGCTGCTGTTCTCAAAAGGAAAATGGCAGAGGCGTACGTTGCAATGACAGAGATCTACCTTACTGATTGCTGCTTTGAAGACGATGCCGAGAGGAAATGCGATGAGTTCTTGGAGAATGGTTTGAAGGCTGATCCTGAATGCCCTGAAATTTATCAGACAATGGCGTCTGTGCGCCTTAGCCAGAGCCGACTAGACGATGCACGCGAGTGTCTGCGCAAGAGCATGTCGCTGTGGACAGAGAAGGACCAGAACGATCCCAGCCAAATACCATCATTCGAGACCCGGTTGGCTCTTGTACGTCTGCTGCTGGAGGTAGACAGCAAGGATCA
>JANBOT010000045.1:0-26413 GCA_027575385.1 Coemansia sp. RSA 2399 | reverse complement strand
AACAGCAACAGCAACAGCAACAGCAATCTCAACCAGAGCAGCAGCGCCCTGATGGCTTGTCGCTGGCTGCAAACCCTGTCCTCTCCGGATCTTCCGTCCCAGCAAGCCGTGACCTCGAGACATCCAGGCTGCAAAGCTCGCTTGGTATGGACATAATGAACCGCTTCTTCCCTGGACTCGGATCTGGAGCCATGGCGCTTAAGCGCAGATCGTACAACGAGAAGCCCGCTGCTGCCGCGAACAAGTGCAAACAACCCTATAGATCCATCCCGTTCCCTCCACGCCTGACGCCGGACTGGATCGACATGCATGGGTTTGATCCAGACAGAGTCGAAATGTTCCATAAGAACGCCTGCGATCTCGTCGAGATGCTCAACAACAGTACCTACATTTCTCCCTATTAGAAAGGAGTTTCTGGTTTACACAAGAAATAAAAATAACTTGATATTTCTCTCTTCAGAAAAGAAAGTAAGCTAAAATGTTATTAAGAGCGTATTAAATACATCTTTAATTGATAGAGAACAAGTAAATTAAGACTTGTAGCCAGCATTGCGCATGGCGTTAACAAAGTCGATGGCATCGTTTTCAACGCGTGCGACCTGTTCAGGCTTAGCATAGTGCATTTCGATCCATTCCTGAGTAATCTTGGTCGGATATGGAATGTATTGGCCGGCAGACTGCGCTTGAGGAACGACTTGGTTGTTGAGGGTTTCTGGAAGCTTGGCGGTCTGGGGGAACCAAGTCGAAAGAACGCTCTTTGGCAGGGTCGAAATGAGCTTTTGGGTGGTGCTCGAGTCCAGGTCGCGGCGGGTAAGCGGGTTGCTCGAGTACTGGTAGCACATGTTGCCATAGCCAAGCTGCATGACGCTGCTGATCGGGTCGCCAAACTGCGGCATCGCAGTGTTTAGGGAGATGTTGGTGCCGTCGTAGTTGGGGCCGTCCATGGTCCACAGGTTGCCGTTCATCTGCCACTGCCACCACAGACGGTCGAGGTTGGCGTGGTGGAGCATGAAGATCCAGTCGTTGGGGCTGTAGCCTTGGTACATGTCGCCGCCGATGTTGATGTGCACGACGCCGTGGAGCGAGTACTCGATGTCTGGGCGGAAGTTGGCCATCGTGGTGTCTCTCTGGATCATCGAGTTGATGTACTCGGGCGAGTACCACGCGCCGATGTTGCCGTTGTTGCCATAGTTGCGCTGGAAGCAGTGGGGGTTTGGATACGCCATGGTCCAGCCGGCCTGGTTGCCGTTCTGGACGCACCAGTTAGGGCTGACGCCGTTGCCGCCGACCCAGCCGGGAGTCAGCACTACGGAGGAGGCAGGCACGCGGTAGTCCCTCATCTCATCCCAGTACGGCTGGACGAAGGCAGAGTTGTATTGCTTTCCAACGGACTCCCACTCGTAGACAAAGCGACGATGGAATGGGAAGAACTGGCTGTTGCCGTGGATCTTGCTGAAGCTACATTCTTGAAAGAGAGAAGGAGAAAGTAAAAAAAAAACAGATAATTGCTTTTGTGAGCAAACATGACGTAGTCAATATTGATGTTGCTCTTTTAAGCCGTCTTTTGGGCTTTGTGTACTGATATGCAGGCACACTTTGAACTTTGGAAATAAAAACAAACGCTGCAAAGAGATCATAGATGCAACAAGTACTTACTTGATGTTGTGAACCGCGGCAAACCACTGGAACCAGCCATCGCGCTGCATTGCTGACAAGACAGCCTGTATGAGCGCCCACTGGGACGAGGACAGGCTCAGCAGTTCCGGGCGCGTGTAGATGGAGGAGCACGCGGCTTGTGTCTGCTGTGCATTGATGCCGCCGAACGCAGCCATGCCAACTGCCGCGGCCGAAAGGAGAGAAGTAGATAGCTTCATGATTTAGCACTCCGCAATAGTGTTTGGTAAGGTGTACTGCTTGTTGGATATCCCAATCTCTGCCGGATCAAGAGTCTGCAAAAGCACTATGTGAAGAGAAGCGATAAGTTAGAAAAAGAAAAGCCCAAGAAGGAATTGGAGACTACAGAAAACGAGAAGGAAGTTTTTCGCAGAGTCGGCCAGGGACGAATATGTCCCTTTTAAATGAAACTGTACCTTGACAAGTCTCTTCTGTGCAATCCGTGTTTTCTCCCCCCCTCCAGACGGGAATTCTTTTCCTACTTATTTTGGCAGCTTTGTGACAAAGCGGGCGCCGTGTAATTTTAGCACACCAGATATTTTTTCCCTGCTTTTCGTTTTCCGATGAAAACAAGGCGATGTGATGCCCATTTTCTTTGCGTGTAACGTCAACATCCAACCTGAAATGCAGGAAACTCCTGCGCGGGTCGGTGCGGGGGGGGGGTGCAGTCACCACCCATCCGCCCTTTT
This sequence comes from Coemansia sp. RSA 2399, assembly GCA_027575385.1. Classification (NCBI taxonomy): domain Eukaryota; kingdom Fungi; phylum Kickxellomycota; class Kickxellomycetes; order Kickxellales; family Kickxellaceae; genus Coemansia; species Coemansia sp. RSA 2399. The sequence continues at coordinate 24,050 of JANBOT010000045.1, read as the reverse complement.
CCATGTCTCGCGCCACCGCCGCTTCCACCTGTTCCAGCCAACTTGTCCTTTTTTGAGAACCTGGAGCTGCGGTCGCGCACACACAGAAACCGCGCAGTTGCTTGGTTTTGGTTGTGTCTGCTCGGAGCTGCATTTAGTGGAACCGGCAAAGAGCCTAAAGGCGCATTGTCTAGAAAAGAAAAGATAATGCACTTGCTTTAGTTCCTTCAATTCTGGTATAAAAATAGAACGCCCAATGCCAGCGGAGATCTGTGGAACAACGCTCCCTTTGAATGGTGGCGGCCCCGTTGCCTCAGGGGAGCACACCGTTCGACACGCCTTCCCCCCCTTCATTCTGTTCTACTTTGCTGACATTGTACAAGAGCAGAGCTGCCAGCGAAAGATAAAGAAACACATCGTTTCTGTGGTAAAAAAGGGCTGCATGTCTATGTTGTTTTGCACTCCCCTGCATAAGCTTGTATTTCCAGTATGTGCGTGCTTTGTCAAAACCTTGGCAGCAGGTCAAATCGATGCAAGCAGTGGGGAGGGCACGCTTCCATTAAATCTCGCTGGCCATTTCTGCCCAGCTTGTGTCTTCAACTGGAACGCTTTATGCTGTGCAGAGCCAATTCGGGAGGAAAGTTGAGCGACATTTGAATGCGCGCTTTTCCCCTCTGCGCCCCGCCTCCATGTAAGGCAATATCTTCTCACTGCGTCGCTGATCGTTTCTCGGTTGTTTTCCTCGGGAATTGCAGCTGACCGCGCACAAGTGCCCTTTTGACCCTCTCACTCTCTGGGTTGTGCATCGGTGATTGGGAATAGTTATATTTAGTTTTGGATTTGGAGGCTGCGCAGCAATTGATAGAAGAAATGCCGTTCAAACGATATGCTCTTCCCTCCGCCTGAAAGTGCAATGGACCAAGTCATGGGCGCTCGTTCCTTACTTCAAATCGCTTGCTTTGCGCTCATGTATGCCTCTGTGCTCTCACGCACAGTTGCTGTCATATGAGCTCTTGCTTCAAGAGAAAGGGAACGAAAATGGAGATATTTCCACCTGCTCTGGCAAATACTTGGAACCCGTCAGATAAGCAGATGGATGCAAGGCAAAAGAGGCAGCATATATTTTTTTTATGCGCACAGACAATGATTCAGGTGCATTTTGTTCACAAAAACCATTACCACGCATTGCACAGATCATTATTGGCCTGGACCCGAATACCTGTCTGTAAGCTCCATCACAGTTTTGTTTTGTGCTTTCTTTTTTGTTTGAAAGGTTGGGTGTACATTTTGCAGTTAAAAATAAACCTTGAGGCGTTTTTGGAAATGCGGGAAAAAGATACTCGCACCATCTTCGGTGTTTGATTGAGCGACTGTAATTTGTTAGGTCATTATTCCGCAAAACATGTTCTCCAAATTTATAAATAGATCGCTGCAATTAATGCACCAAACGAATTTCTCTCATTCACACGGAAATAAAGGAATGGATGGTGTCGGTTATTCGAAGGAAGGCTGTAGTGAAATTGCTCATTTTGAAGCAAACGGTTCCACAAATAACAAATGGCTCAGTACATGTATCTGAGCTAGTCCCCGCTACCCGCATCTGATGGCGCCACATGTCTGGATGTTTCCTTTTTGTGTACCTGCAGAATGTGTATTGTTCTGCTGGCTGTAAATATTGACAAAAGGAGAAGAGGAACTGCCGAGTCGTAAAATGCATTGTGCTGACATCCCCGTGAAAACCACACGGCAATTAAAAGCTTGTATTGTGGAACCAACGGCTCATTACGAACTATTCCCCCTGAATTTTCCACAGACCACCTTCTCCCCCCCCCTTGTCTTTTCGGCAACAAATGATCCATTGTTTACGATAATTAGTTGACATATGAGCTGGAAACAATGCAGCATATAATGATATTTCTAATACGGGGAGCTGTAGTTTGCGCTGTTGAGGTCGTCGACAAACTGCCGGGCCTCCGCCATCATCTTTGCAACGGCCTTCCTGTCAAATTTGTGCATCGAAATCCACATTTCGGTCAGGGGCGCAGGGTACGGAAGCTTGTTCTTGCCAGATATAGGTGCGCTACGGGTAGAGTTGGCCGGAGCCGCAGTTATGCCTTGCGTGGTGGCGTTGCTGCCAGCGCCAGCATTCGGGCCTATCTCGCGTGCAAGCGCCGGGAACCACTTCTCCAGTACGCGATGGGGAAGTTTGCTGAGGCCCGCGTCCGCAGACCCAAGTCCACCCCGAAGTGGCGTCGACACCAACGCCAAGGCGCCAGCTGCAGTGCGCCCACCGCCGTTGCCCGCGTATCCGAAGCACATACGTCCAACGCCTCTGCGCATCGTTGAGCCGACTGGGTCGCCGTAGTGCGGAAGCGGCAGATCCAATGACATTGGGCTGCCATTCTGGTTGCGGCCGTCCATGGTCATGCTGTGGCCCCACGACTGCCACTGGTCCCAGAGCCGGTCCAGATTGGCGTGGTGGAGGTAAAAGGTAAAGTCATTGGGGCTCCAGTACGTCCCCATGTCGCCGCCCATGCCCAGGTGCACGCTGCCGTGGATCGAATACTCGATGCTCTCGCGGAATCCATGCATATCGTTGTACCGTTGCATTATAGAGTAAATGTACTCGGGCGAGTACCACGACTGCATTTGGCTTCCTTGGTCGTATTGCCTGGTCAGGCAGTGGGAGTTAGGGAATCCCATTGTCCAGCCAGCTTGCAGCCCATCTCGCACGCAACTGCCAAACCCGTTTCCGCCAAGCAGCCTTGAGCTGAGCACCCCGGATGCCGCAGGGCTGCGCGAGTCGCGAAGCTCGTCCCAGTAAGGGACGGCAAAGCTGGGATCGTATCCTTGGGCAACTTCCTCAAAGTCCCTCAGAAAGCGGCGGTGGAACGGGTAAAAGTTGTCGTTTCCGTGAATATTGCGAAACTCGCGGTTATGAATGTCTGCAAAGCGCGTAAACCACCCGTCCGCTTGCATTCTACTAAGCACGTTTGCCATTCGGCTCCATTCCTGCGGCGAAAGAGAAGTTATGTCGCGGCGAAATGCCATGGAAGAGCATCCTCCTTGGGCATTTGCAAGCTGCAACACCAGCTGAACAAGCCCAATGCCTACAATTGTGTATACCGAAATCATTATTGATGATATAAATTCTGCCAGTAAAGAAATAGTTTGAACGAAGAGAAAAAAAAGCACACCGTCCTCATTTTTTGTCGTAAAGGATGGGGTTGGCACATTTATACAAGACCATGCCACATGTTTAGGATTTGAGCATAATACAGAATATAGTCAATACATAGTGACCAGCCACGTGTTAATAGAATTCTAATACATGTTTCAGGGTCCACGTTTCATGCGAATTCTATCGAAGCAGAACCTTAATAATGGCTATTAGCGATCATTCGACATTTTGCTTAATTAATTTATTATCTATTTTTCATTTGGTCAAACAATTTGTAAGGTGTCTTGTGTACAGCCCTCCAGCTCCAACACTGTGGATATTAAATAAAGAAATTCTCTACAACATACTCACTCCTCTTATTCACCGTTTTCTTTATCTCAGAATTCTCAACGCAAAACAGTTTTCAGCCGGTGAAAAAAATTATATTGAGAACGGAAAAAGTTTCTAAAATCGTCATATCCCCTTTATTCGTCGTTTTTCGGAATGTCAAAGTATAAACGGTCATGAGAAAACACAAAAGCGAAGAACGTAGGACCCCGGAGGGGAGTTTGGAAGGGAGAGCGGAGAGAGCAGGATGTGTTTTTTTAGAGGAGGTCAGAAACGACACCACCAACAACGTTAGTAACGTCATCGACAACACCGCCAACAACATTGGCAACGTCCGAAACAACACCGCCAACAACATCGGTAGCGTCCGAAACAACACCGCCAACAACATCGGTAGCGTCCGAAACAACACCACCAACAACATTAGTAGCGTCCGAAACAACGCCTTCAACGTCGTTTGCAACATCAGAGACACCATCCTCAACACCACCTGCGACATCGGAAACAACACCTTCGACATCGGAGACAGCACCCTCGACACCATTCGCAACATCAGAGACAACACCTTCAACAGTGCTGGTAATGCCAGCGAGAACGCTCGCAGCAACCTTGGCGAACGGCGACTGGTAGTTGGCAGAGTTCATGTCGGAAACAAACTCCTTGGCTTGCGCGTAGTACTGGCTGATCTCGGCGGTCGAGTAGCCGTGCATCTTGATGAAGCCAAGAGTGAACGGAGCGGGGTTAGGCATCGGGTACTTGAGAGTAGAGACGCTGCCGCTGCTGCTATCGTCGCTGATATCGTACGCCTGGTAGCTGACAGAGTAGGTGTCGTCTTCGGCCTCATTGAATGTGTCGCCAGCACCTTGGGTCGGGAGCACGACAGCGGCCGAGTAATCGTCGTTGAGGGATGCCTCCTCCTCTGAAGCGTCACTCTCGGCCGAGGACTCGTAAGGCGCGCTGCTGACGGGGATGGTGGCCTGGTCATCGGCAGAGGTATCGGTCTCTTCAGGGTACGAGTAGTCGCTAACGTAGTTGTAGCCGGCAAGATCTCCAGCGGCGGAAGGAAGCGCAGGGGCAGCGTATCCAGTGGTGGCTGGGGCCGTGGCAGCGGTGTTGGACTCGACAACAACGGGGACATCAGGAATGTCGGCCTGGGTGTTGGAGCTGGTGTTGTTCTGGAGAGTAGGGAACCACTTGCTGAGCATATCCGAGGGGAGCTGAGTGAGGATGGTGCTCTTGACATAGGTCGCTGCGTCGGTCTGGACAGCGTTGACGTCGTCAAAGACACCGTTAACCAGAGCAGGAACGGTCGAGTTCGAGTTCGAGCCCGAGCCCGAGTCCGAGTTCGAGCCCGAGTCCGAGGGCGGGCGCGGGATGCACTTCTGCACGCTACGCTTCCTCGTGTTCGTGTTGGCAACAGTCAGGACGTTGTCGTAGGTGAAGCACATGTCTTGCATCGTCGGGTACATGACATCGATGACGGCATCTCCGTAGTAAGTAATGGGTGTGCCGTATCCGATGGCCGAGCCGTCGGCGGTGTTGCCGTTCATGGACCAGAAGTTCTGCTGCGGGTTCTCCATCTGCCAGACGAACCAGATGCGATCGATGTTGGCATGGTGGACCCAGAACGCAAAGTCGTTGGGGCTGTATGTCTGCGTCATATCACCGCCGAGCGACAGGTGGATGATGCCGTGGAGCGAGTTCTCGATGGCCGGGCGCAGCTGCGACATCTCGGTCGAGCGCGTAAGCACCGACTGGATGTACTCTGGCGAGTAAATGGCGTTGATCGAGTTGCCGTTGTTGTACTGGCGGTTCAGGCAGTGGTTGCTGGGATAAGACATAGTCCACGGAGCCTGGACACCGCCCGTTACACATTCGGTGCCGCTCTGGCCGTTGGCGCCAAGGTAAGCCGACGACAGCACAGCGGAGCCAGCGGGGTTGGCGTAGTCGCGAACCTCGTCCCAGTACGGAAGCACAAAGGAGGAGTCGAAGCGCTGGCCAACCTCCTCAAAGTCCCTGATGAAGCGGCGGTGGAACGGGAAGAACATCTCGCAGTTGTGGATAATGTTGAAGTTCAGGGAGTGCAGATACGCAAACCACGCGAACCAGCCGTTGTTATTCATCTGCGTGATGACGTTAGCCGTCGTGGTCCATTGAGCTGACGACAGGCTACGGACCTCCTGGCGAGTGACAACAGAGCTGCACTGCGTCATCGCATTGGCACCAGCCGCGGCGGCCAGGACAGCAAAGGCCGAGGTGAGCTTCATGACTTTGAACAAGCGAAAGAAAAAATCAAGTCAGGAAAGAGGGTGGGTAGTAGGGGGGTCAAAGATGGAGGGAGGGTCGTGAAAATAGAGTTTGTTTTGTCGTAATGAAAAAGGAACAAAGAAAAAAGAAGGCTTTCTTCACCGGTCAACGATATTTCCAAGCGAATGTCGTAGCGGTACTGGGTCTCTAGCTTGTTCCTAAGAATACGAAAAATAAGGAGCGGCGAAAGTTAAGAGAAAAGAATAGAGAGAGGAAGAAGGGAGAACCTAAAATCCTTTCGCATGTGGAAAAAGAAAAATCCGAGTGTCTTGCATTTATAGTCTGCTTCCTGTAACACGAGAGTGAAAGGGGGGAACTGCTGGTCTGGTCTGCATGACTAAGGAACAACTGACTATGGCCTGCTTTTGTTGCAGCCAATCTGCGGAATTCGCTTGCATCGGAAAAGGGAAACGACTGGTCAAAAATAAAAGACGCAAACGCAGGTTAATTTTAGCGCACTGCCAAAATGAGACGTTTCTTTTTTCTTTTTTTTTTTTCCACAGCCAAGCGACCCTTGCCTGGGTGTCACACAGCCATTGAGAAATTTGGGGGATGAGTTTGTTGATGGCATTCTAAAAATACCTCGATGTTGATTGACATTGTTTTTTTTTCCCTTTGTCCTTCGTGAGGCAAGGCGGATCCTTATTGTGTATTTATTGGGCAGATCCTGGCTTTCTCCGAGCCCGACTACTATATTTCATCAAAGACTGGCCCAGCAAAGCAACGGCTATTGTTGTAAACCGTGGTCTGCTTTTATGTGCCTTTTCTGTTATTATTTTGGCCCAAGGAAAACAGGCCACTGCAGCAAAACCGGTGTAAAAAAAGCACCATTCTGATTTGTTCATACTTTTTCTGATCTGTCCTGATTTGGCAAGAATGATGCGGACTGGTTCTAGCCAGCTTCGTAATACACACGAGCCCCGCTGGTGCTGGAATCATGTAGTAGACCGAACGTTATTGGGTAGATGCGACCGCGGCGGAGAGGATTTACATCCATCCGGAATTCCCGCCATCATTGCACCAAATCATCTGCCTGAACATTTGCCTCTTTGCCCGCTCATCTGCACAAAGTATTGCACGAAGGCTTGGCTTTTTCTGTGGCACTGTCCAGGCTGGACCGTCAATAAAAAAGAACGACACATGCAAATAAGCGTGACAAGAAACACATGCGCACAACTCTTCAGATCCCAAATTGAAACAACGCATGCCTCAACCCCCTTCTATCAGAAACCACCCACACAATGTAATCGCTGCCATTGTGAGTTCAGGCTTGCAAACTGATCATTGTTTTGCATTGAATCTGCACACATGCTGCTGCGCGCTGACAAAGGGAGCACAAGGGATTTGCAAAAAAAAGGCGATATTTACCTTTTGCGACATTAATGGCTTTTGAGTAGATCGTCAAACATTTGGAGCTCCCTCAGAAAAGGCAAGAAATGGAACATCATGACGTATACGTGAAGGATCTGCCCGCAAGGTTCGGTATCAGATAGAAAACTGGGATTTCGTTTGCGGAACACCGCCAGCGTGCACACAAATTGCCAGACAATCGCAGAGGTTATAAGTAGAATGCAGGTGTTTGATTGTATCGGAAACATTCGAATCAGCCCAATTCCGAAATATTCAATGAGGTAATTGTGCTTTTCATTGCCCTTTCTGTTGAGATCCAGGTGTCCGCCGTAGACGGAAATGATGCGATTTTCGTTTCGCTCTTTTTTTTTCCTTTTCCTTTTCAACTGCAAAAACCAAAATGTCCACAGTCTATTGCGGCATTATAATTGTCTGCTTGTTTCTTTCTGCTCTCAGTTTGCTAAAAATAAACACCAATTGTTTACACATCCCGTTTCGTTTCTGTGTATGGTAAAGAAAAAAGAAAGTGCGCCATCCAAGCAGAAATGTCACGGTTTGACGGACTGTTTCTTTTTATTTTCACATTTAAAAATAGACGTGAAGCAACTCCGAAGAAACAAACAAACAAACAAACACAGAACAAAAACGCAGCCATATTTATTACTAAGGAATGTTCTGACGCTGGGATTCACTCGAATTTGATATCAACAGAAGAGTTTGTCGTCCTCGCGCTAAAGCTCTGCAGCCCAGCCTTCGACGGTCCGACAAAGCCACTCTTGTAGCTCTTGTCGTCGACCACCAAGCTGACCGGACAGTCCACATCGGCCTTTCCCAGCTTCTGGCCCTTCCATTTCAAATTGACGTTGCTGTTTGAGGTCGTGCAATCGAACTTACCGCAGAACTCATTGGCAGGCAGAGTCGCAACGATCGAGCTGTTCGTCGTGGAAAGGTAGATTTGCGTGTCGAGCGATGCGCAGCCAAGCGCAATAACGCCCTCGATCCTCGAGTTCGTCGTGGTGGCCTTCAGCAGCTTCTCGATATTCCAGCTCCCGGTGATCTTGGAGTTCTGCGTCTCCATGACCAGCGAGTCGGCCGAAACGCGCTCCGCGTCAATCGACGAGTTGGTGGTCCTGAGCTGCAAGTCCTTCGCGTAGACGTCGTTGCAGTTGATCTGGCCGTTGCTTGAGCTTGCATCAATGGAGCCGGTCCTGCTGGTCACATTGCTCAACGTTATACCCGAGTTGGTTGTGCGTGCAACAATGTCCACTGAGTGCACATCTGTTAACGCGATGCTCGAGTTGCTTGTCTGTGCGTGGAATACGTTTGTCGTCGTCACATTCGTGGCGGTTACCGAGCTCGTGGTGGTCTTCACTCTGACAAAGTCGGCGGCCACCTTGGTCAGGAGCACTTTTGCCTTGGTAAACTCCATGCCGATAGACGCAAAATGGATGTTGTCCAGGTAAGTCATCTCGACAGGCCCGCCAGACAATTCGACAGAGAGACCCGGGTGCACGTGCTTGTCGAGCATAGGGAACACAATGGTGAGCTTGCAGCTCAGCCACATGTTGGTCCAGAACGAGCCCAGGGACTCGATGCGCAGCTCGTACTCGTTGCGGGCGTTGACAGCGTCGCTGACATTGACCAGGTCCTTGATAGTGGAGCCGGAGTACGAAACCTCGGCCCGCACGTAGACCACGTTGGTGTTGTGGACGTTGGTGTCCCTCTCGGCCGTCATCGTGGTTGTTATGCGCTTATCCACAAGGATGCTGAGCGGACGGTCGAACAGATATCCTTTGGTTACAAAGAGCTCGTTTGGTTTCCTGTTCTCAAGCTTTACGTCGGCAAACAGGTTCTTGGCATGCGGTGCGGCATTCCCCTGTTCGCTGTGTGCGGGCAGTGGTGGCTGTTGCTGCTGCCGGGTGTTTGGGTCAACAAATGAATAGGCAGGTGGCAAGTCGGTAGGTATATTCCCGTCGTTGACTACATAGTTCACCTGAAGCGGCTGCTGCTGCTGCTGTGGTTCTGTTTGCACTGACGATTGGCTTGACCATGCGGTGGTAGGGTTGACGAGGTCCGTTCCACATACGCGGGGAAACGGAAGCGAGCTGCTCTCTTCGTCCTTGGCGAAAGGGTTCTTGTTACAGTGTCCCCCTGCCATTGTGTGATGATGGTATTGTTCGTATTGGTGGGCGACAAGTAGGTTGTGTCTGAAAGAAGGTAAAATACAAATAATAAGTGAAAGATGTAGGAGAAAAAGAAAGTACGAACAGGGAAATAGACAATTCAAGGACACAAAAAGTCTTGGCACAGAAAAATAACCGAAAGATGCAGACCCCTAGGCAATTGCCAAATCGCTATCACGATGCCGCGATTTGCGCAGTTCTCAGGCGGTGACGACAATGGGAGCGTTTTCGTTTTCGATAAAGAGCGAGTACGGCCGGTGAATGGCGGTACCAGCCCAAACGCTGCCTTGCATCCATGCGAGGAAGTACTGGCTGAACGACGTGTGCGGGTTCTGTGTGGCCAAATCGAATCTAGCAACACTGCCGTTTGCACGGAGGTCAAAGGAGCCAGCAAAATCTGCATCCACCTGCAAGTGCACGGGCATAGCACGGGTCCGTATTGTGCATTCGCAGCCAGCGTTTGTGTGCTCTAGGCGTCGCAAGCGTCCGTTGACAACGGCCGAGTTTGCAATTATCTTTAGCTGCTCGCCAACCGCCCACACGCCGCCCACCGATGCTGTGTCGCTCATTATTGTCAGGAACGAAGTGGCGACATCGTCTAGACTGATGGAGCCCGACACAGACGATACGTCCATCGTGTCTGTTGCGCGCACGCGCTGCATCGAAACAGACGCCGTTTGGGTCTTTACACTAATGTCGTGTGCGTGCGAATCGTTGACTGCTACAGCGGCAGCCGGGGCATTGACGCGGATGCTGGCGCTGCTTGTGTCGTGGATCTGAATCCGTCCTCGCGTAGCAATAAACTGCGCGCTGCCCGAGCACTTTACACCGCGAGCATCGATGGTGCCGCTGTTGACGGCGACGCGGATTGCTTTCACGCTGATCCGACCAAGAGCCACGGATCCCTCGACCACAGCTGCGTCGATTTCCAAGTCCTCAATCCCCTTGCACTGCCGCATCTCAAGGTGCGAGTCCTCCGAGAGCCTAAGCCTCATGAGCTGCATCATCTGCGCCGGGAGCGTTATCCGGTACTCGCTGCGAAGCTCGCTAGCCTTCTGTCCACTGCACCTAGGATCCTGCTCAAATCTAACCACAGTGCAGCCCTCGTTTTCGTCGTCGACAGACACAACCGGTATCGGGTACTCGCTCTCGTCAGCTGGCTTGGATGCACACCTGGTTTGGACACACACGTGGCCGCTGTACATGTTCTCGTCGTCTGTGCACACAGAGACATGAGCTCCCCGGATCCCCTCCAGCGTAAATGTCATGGCGTCCGCTGTCTCGATGCACTGGATGGTATCAAAGATGTCCTTGTCGACAGTAGCCCGAGGCCCGGCGTCTATTTCTAGATGCTCAAACGCTGGCGGCAGGACAGCTTGGGTGGCTTCTGTGGACATGGGCTGGCCCTCGGCTATCAGTGTGTACGGCGGAAGCGGCTCGGGCGCCAATACATCCGCAGCGTTCTCGTTTGCGGCCATTTGGTACATAGCTGTATGCTTAAAAGAGAGTGCTGTACGTGTGAAAAGAGGGTGAGGAATATAGACAAGAATTAAAAAAATATGAAAAAAAAAAGTGCGCTGGGAAGGAAAGCGAACAAAGCAAGAGGCTTGGTTGAGAAAATCAAGTGTCAATGACATCTGCGAAATACTTTGAGGAAGGAAAAAAGAAACAGCTTCCGTGAATATCGGATCAAGTAAGAGCAACAAAGTAGAGCCTTAAAAAAAACATACTTTTTGATCATGACCGAGGCGTGTAGCGGATGTTGTCCGGGCCACAGCCACAGTCGTATGCCTCATGGACCTCTGTGCAATTAAAGACCGGCTTGTTAAGCGACTTGTTGACCACGTTATGCATCCCGCACAGGTACTGCTCCAGATCGTTCCGCGAATCCACAACGGGCGGGTGCTTTTTCAAGTGCTGCTGGAAGTGGTGTGCGCAGTCGCCGCACGGGTACAGCCGCGAAAGCAAGAACAGAAACCCCTTTGCCGCGTCCTTCTCGTCCTTGGTCGGCTCCTCCGGGTACCGGGACGCCATCACGTGAAGAAGGTACCAAGTGCGCCGCCCCAGCTGCGCCCTCAGTGTCTCGTTGGCCATTTTGCCCATCACTACGTGTGTGTCCCCGTGCCACATGTCGCCCAGCCCGCCGCCGAGACCGCCAGTGCCTGCCTGCAGGATGTTGGCGAACAGTCCAGCATTGTCATTGCTTAAATTCGATAGCGACCGGTCGGCAAACTCGTCTCGGTAGTTGTACGCGGCCATCGTCAGCAGTCCCAAGATGAATAGCACCGCTGAGAACAGCACGGTTCTTTTTTTGAGCATCCTTTTTGAAGGAAATGTAAATAGTACAGACAAGATATAAGAATGGAACAAAATAAAAGTGTATCGGAAAGAAAGAAAGAAAGAAAAATGGTAGGAAAGAAACAGAATATCGGAAAAGAAATAACGAAAAAGATGAAGCCTTTTTTTGCTGGTTTCAAGTTTCTAGCACATGGCTTTGATTCACTTCAGTCGGTACTGTACAAAGAGTGCACAGTCCGCGGCCGCCGGCCCCCCTTCTGGGCCTTTCTTTCATTGCACGCTATGCACTGAAAGGGTTTGCTATTTAATAGAAGCTTCATTTCTTGGCATGCATGGCAATAGGAGCAGTAAAAGGCTATTTCTACAGCCAAAACTACCATTTCTTTGTCTGTTAGAAGAGAGCGACTTTTCGAACAGATTAAAAAAAAACACCCATCTCTCCACGTGCGCCAGATTCTCGGATTTTTTTTTATAATTCGATCAAAGCAAGAAAAAAAAAACGCCGAGATTTTGGAGAGAGAAAAAAAACCATTTTTTCATTACATTTTTCTGATTTTGTACACTTTTTCCTTTCTATTTTAAACATGTCCAGTGCAGAAACACTAGCGGTCCTCAGCAACCTTTCAAAGCGCAAGATATCCAAGCGCGAGCGGAAAAGCAGGTCAAAGCAGTTTGCCAGCACATGCGTGCGCCGTAGCAGTGGCAGCAGCAGCAGCAACGCCAATTCAAACAAGAGCCAAGCACGCGTAACGATGGAAGAAGAAGAAAAGCAGCCTCGTGCAAAGAAATCCGACGCAGACGTCAACCGAGAGAGGAACATCGTTGCGTTGCATGCCGCGGACAAGCTCATCAGCAAAAAGTGCAAGGACATGCACAAGGACATCATTGAGCTGTTGCGTGCGCAAAAGGAACAGCGGCAGCCAAAGATCAGAAAGCCAAAACTCTCATACTTTGACTTTGAGGATGATAGCGACTGAACTTTCTAATAAAAATCGAAGGGTACAAGAAAAAAATTACAAATGAAACGAAAAGGGTGAGTGTGTTTTTTTTGTCTTTACTTTACGCAAGCGGCTCCTCGTTGTCGCTGAGCCGGGACAGATGGAGGTATGCGTCGGTTCCGTATCCCTCCATCGATATGAGCTTGAGGTCGCCGCCAAAGTACCGCGCATACAGCCTGCTGAGCGGGAGCCCGTAGCCAAAGCCGGCCAGCGGCGCCCTGAAGTCGGACTTGTCGAACTCTGGGTCGAGCATCGGCGTCTGCGCCGTCGTGTACATGTACGTCCACACATGCTCCATGGCGCTGCGTGGAATCCCGCCTCCTTCGTCCGACACCTTGATGGTGATGTCCTCGTTGCCCTCAGCCACAACAACCTTGATCTTCGGGTACCTGTCGGCCTCGTCGCCGTACAGCTCCACCACCGCACGCAGCGAGTTCTTCAGCAGCTCAAACACCATGTGGTGCAGATGCGACGGCACATACATGAACTCCAGGTCCTTTGGGCAGTGCAGCTCAATCTCGGGAATGTTCATCAGCATATAGTAGTCGCCGCAGATGAACTGCGCGTTGTTGATTGCCTCCTGGACAATCTTGGCGACGTTTGTGTTGGTGCAAATGACACCAACGTAGTCCTTGTTCTGCTGCGGCTGGTTGAGCTCGATCTGCTGCCCGATCAGCATGCGGATCCCGATGCGCGACAGGTAGAAGCGGTCCAGAAAGTGCTGTACGTGGTTGTCTATCCGGTTTGTTTTCAGCAGCTTCTTGTACTCGACGACGCCCTGTGCCAGCGTTGTCACCACCGGATCGTGCCTGCGCTTTATTTTGTCCAGCGTCTTGACAAAGCTGCGGTTGTACTCGGACACCTCGACCGGAAGCTCCGTCGGCTGGACCTCGTAATGGTAGCTACTAACAATCAAAACAAGGGACAAATCGTGCTTCCATTGTAGGGCATTTAGTCCAACGTTCTTATCTCTTATCTTTCGGGCAATCTGGCGTTGTTGCCGAGATCTACTGCCTTTTCTTGGTCCGCAAGAGAAAAGAAAAGAAAAGAAAAGCGTGGGATTCAACAACTTACCGGTGCTGGATGGAAGGGATCCAGTGTGACGTTGCGTTCCTCTGCATGTCAGAGCACGATGGATTCGGGTGGTTTTCCGGCAAATGCCTCCGTTCCGCCGCCAACTGTGCCGTGGCGTTCCGCACTGCGTCCTTGATGCGCTCAGACACCTTTGGAAAGTTGATGAGTTCGTTGAATGAGTCCACGTACATGCGCTTGACCCGCAGCACTGACGGCATTTGGTTCAGGTTGTCTGGCAGCGAGTCCAGCTCAACCACGCGGTGCGCAAGCCGGATGGGCAGCTCGTCGTGCAAAAACTGCGATGCGCGCAGCAGCGTGCCTTGCGATGGGTGCTGTCCAAACTCGACCATTTGCCGCAGCGATACGCCTGTTTGCGGGAACCGCGCAAAGTGTGCTATCCTGCTGGCGAGCTCCTTTGTTATTCCAGACATGCCGAGATGTTATTATGCAGGGAAGAGGAGGGAGAGTGTTTATCTTTTTTATTATATCGCCGTATCAATTAAATAATATGTTTCTGGGAGCAGTCAAAGTATGGATAAAAAAGATTGTAGTCTGGACTTTAATGGAAGAAAGAAAAGAAAGAAAGAGGGAGGCGGAAGAAGCGGCAAACATTCGTTAGAGTATCGAAAACGAGGAAAGCAGGGGAGGGGCCTATGCCACTGCCAGACGCAGTCGAGACTCATTAAATAATCGGGACGATTGAAGAGCAACCTTAAAGTGACTGCCAATCTTTTTTACAGTCACGCGCAACAATCTGCCACACATCAGACATGTGTCATTAGAGATAATGCCTTATCTCTTCTCCATTTGGTCCTGCAGTGTGCGTGTGAAAAAAAAAAGAAGTGAGATAACGCGAACAGGAAGAAAAAAAAGAAAAGTCCGAAACAGCCAAGTGAGAACGTGAAAGCCAAAGTAACGCTTACTTTAAGACGAGCAAGCGTCCCACAGCTGAGCAGCCATCTGGTGAGCCGGAGCTGACTCGTCGATCTGAATAGCGCAAGCCGAGTCCGCCGACCACACACGGGCCACATCAATCGAACCTGACTCCTCATTGACCAAGGGCTCCACGCCCAAGCTACGCAAGATATGCAATTTCAGCACATTTTCATCGGGTTCCGCCATTCCCTCAACGTTTTCGTCCAGCTCGCCAATCCTCGCCTCCAACGCCACAATCTCCTTCACAAGCTGCTCATGCTGTTGTTCTCCCTGGACTATCGACGCCTCGACTGTCTTTTTCTCGTCCTGGAGATCGCGCATCGTCTCCATGTGCGACTTGGCTTCGCGCTGTGCCTTGGACGAGTCGACGCGGGTGCGCGCCGTTTGCAGCCGCCGCGACAGCTGGTGCAGAGTTTCTTGAGTCTTGTCTAGCTCCTGTTGGCGCTTCGTTTGCGTCTCCTGGACGCTGTGCATGATTTGGCGGGCTACTTGGGCATCGTCGCTGCGCTTCAGGTTGGTTGCAAGGGTTTGGAGCAGCTGTTGCTCGGAAAGGTTGTCCGCTGACATTGTTCCAGTTAAGAGTATTAGAAGCCTTCAAAATAAATTAATATACAAGGGCCTGAAAGAAAGAAAAAAAAACAAACAAAAAGTACAGATTTTTGTAATGAAAAAGAACAAAAAAAAAAAAGGAAACGCTGAGCTTGCGTCTTTTGTTTACGTTAAGGCGATTATAGGGCAAAAAATATATGTGCCTCCGCTGAGCGACTCGGCTCGATGCAGAAAGAATCAAAGAATTTCTTTCCAACGATGGGTTTTATTTTTGACCAATTTTCTCTTGTTTCCTTGTGCAATTAGCATTCCTATTCCTTGCTACAGTCTCTACTTTATTTAGCTCTTCAAGCAGCCTCTTTTTTTTTATTTGGTAGCTTTACTCGGTCATGGCAGACGACGATTGGCAGACAGTTCCCGAGCGGCAACCACGGCGTCAGCAGCAGCAGCAGCAGCAGCGCGGCGGGGGACATGGAAGAGGAGGGTACCGAAACCAAGGCGAAGCGGGACGCAGCAACAACAACAACAACAACAAAAACAACCAAGGGTACTCCAGAGAAGGGTACTCTAGGGATGGTGGCCGCGCAAGAGAAGGGTTCTCCAGGGAAAGGTTCTCCAGAGAAGGGAACTCTAGGGACGGTGGCCGCGCAAGAGACACTGGGGCAGCGGAAGGAAACTGGCGCACCCCAAGAGACGTCAGCGCCGCACACACGCAGCCGCGCAGCCGGTCTCGCCCATCGCGCGGTCCGCCAGCACCCAGCCAAAGCGCAGCGAATGCAGCGGCAAATGTGCCATTCAAGCTGCAAACGTCGAACATGTTCGAAGTGCACGTGAGCAAGGGCAGCAGAGCGCGCAACAACGCGGAGCTCAAGGAGTTTTTCGAGACGCGGGACGACGGCGACGAAGAGGACACGTTCGACGCCATCGATGATGACGACCTTGATCTTAGCGGATACGAGTCCGAAGACGATGACGGTGAAGCCACTTCGTTTCCGCCGGTGCCGATCCAGATCAAGTGCCCGTTCTGCAGCTCTGAGAACAAAGATCAGCAGATCAACAGTGCCGTGGAGCTGACCAAGCATTTGCGCGATGCGCATGGGTTGGCGTTCAAGAGCCTCAGTCATATGGCGTTGATGCTGCAAAGGTACTTGGACGCATGGGCCGAAAGGCTGCCGACTGGCCAAGGCGCCATCGACGAGGCAGCCGACAAGGAGATCCGGGACCGTGTACAGCGCGAGAACTTGGATGTGGTGCTGGCAAAGCAAGCGGCGGAGCGGCGCACCGAGGCGCAAAACCCACGCAAATGCCTGTTCTGCAAACTAGTGTGCGACAACCGCGCGTCCCTGTTCAGGCATGGGTTCCGGGAGCATAACTTCAACATTGGGCTTCCCGATAACCTGGTCGGCGTTGCCGAGTTTCTGCAGATCCTCGAGGCCAAGCTGCAGGGCTTGCAGTGTCTGTACTGCGAAAAGACGTTTACGTCGGCGGCGGTGCTGCGCAAGCATATGCGCAAGAAGAAGCACTTCAAGATCAGCGCGCATAACCGGCTGTATGACCGGTTCTATGTTGTGAACTACGTGGAGCCCGGCAAGAGCTGGGAGGCCATCGAGGCTGAGAACGCTTGCGCCGACTCGGACACCGACGACCGCAAGGACGACTCGTGGGCCGACTGGGACGACAAGGTCGAGTTGCCCGCAACGTCGCTGCTGGACGCGCATGTGGCGCTGTCGGCCGCCGACTGCTGCGCCTACATGCGCGCCGAGTACGCGTTTGACATCGACGCCATCCGCAGGGACCGCAGCCTCGACTTTTACAGAACCGTTGTGCTGGTCAACTATATCCGCCACAGCACCGCCAACCGCACGTGCTTTGCGTGCACCCAGACCTTTGAAACAGACCAAGCGTTGGCCAAGCACTTCAAGCAGTCGGGTGCTGCGCATCTCCAGCCCCCCGCCGATGGCGCCGATGTGTGGGACCGCAAGGAATTCCTGAAGCCCGCCGTCGAGGACGATCCGCTGCTCTTGGCCTTTGACGATGACGACGATGAGGATGGCGCCGACGAGGAGACGTCGCGCAAACGACTTGAGGCGAGCAAAAAGGCCGTCCGCGAAAGGCTCGGCAAGCTTGCGCTGGACAGGACCGACGAATAGCGCTGCTGCATATGCGGAGCCATGTAATGTTTTCTGGTTAAACATCCGCTGATTTCATATCCCCCTTGTTAAGAAAAGGGTGGGGGATTTTAGCAATTTCCATCTTCCACGGACTTTCATTATTTCCACTTCCAGGTTACGGAACTCCTACACCCCCCAAATGTGTGTGGACTTTGCCAGCACCCTTTTGCACAGCGATTGGACAGTGAAGCACCGTTTCACGGAAAATCGCAAAACAAACCCCACCCCCTGCGTCTTCATACAGAACAAGCGGTTCGTCAACATCTAAGAAAAAAATACCTAGAGGGCTTTTCTTTGTTTCTTTGGTGCCACAAAACAAGATAAAAGAACTTTCTTTCTCCTTAAACAAACAAAACCTTCTCTTTTTTATACACTTTGCTAATAATATCACGTTTATCGCCACGCAATGACAGGTCTCTCGTGCTCAGACATCAGCTCAAGACAGCAGGGGCTTCTGTTCCAGTGCTACTGCAAAACAGAGTACAACACCAACCTTTACAAGTACACCGAGAGCACGGATCAGATCGTGTGCACGCGAGGCGATGACCATGTTTTCTACCAGAACGGCACTTACGTTTGCGAAAACTACGACCAGTACGACAGCTGCACGGGCGTAAACGTCTCGGGTGCCATGTCGAGCTTCAGCGTCTCGAAGGCTGCGCTCTTGGTCATTGCGCTTTCCTCGCTTGCTTTCTTCTGAAAATACCCCTCCCCAAGAGGGGTGTGTGTGTGTTTCCCCCCTTTTTACAAATAAATGTAATCCAAATGATCTTTTCTAATGTTTTGATACAGGCGATAACGTAGATTGTATTCGGGATTGAAATAGTCCTTATTTCTATCTGTCATTTATTTATTTGTGGAAATCTCCAGATACAAAAGAAAGAGAGGGATGAGTAACAGAGATGAGGGGAAAACGGGGGGAAAGGGGGGAACAAACAGGCCCCACCCTCATGGAGCGAGGACCAGATGAACTGCTGCTTGTCAGCAAGAGCTGGAAGGAAGCAAGGAAGCAATGGATCTTGACCACACCACCTGGTTTCGGATGAATTCCGCATGCCTGTCGACATAGTCCTTGGGCGACGCCAGGACGACAAAGTCGCTCATGACCTTGTTTCTCCACCGCTTCGTAGCAGCATAGTGCATAGGCCATCCGACCAAGCAGGCGCACGAAATGAAGCACAAGAACGAAGTGACCGGGTGCCTCCACAGTTTGCCCAGCGCATGACTGGACCGCACGACAATAGCATCGTTTTCCATCGGAAACGACACCCTGACAGCGTGCGGGTACCCGGTGGACTTGACGAAGCGAGCAATCTCGGCGCGCACCATCTCGTAGTCCCAGATGACTTTCTTCTGCACCTTGAGTTCCTTGAGCATATTGTCTGCACGCACATAGCTGGCCAACAGGGCGTCCAGCTCGTAGGGCTCGCCGCTGGCGCCTCGTGCCGTATAAATGGTACCGCGCTCGTGGATATACGGCGTCAGTTCCAGACTGAACCGGAAGTCCACCACGGTGTCGCGGTGCGTGTGCGTTTCGCGCCGCGTCTGCCCGCTCTCGGTTTGCGTTGTGCTTTCGACTACGACGCGTTCCTCGATGTGCGATCCCACAACCTCCACGGACACGCGGGGCCGTTCGTTGCATTCATCGATGAACCGACGCAGCGCATGCGCATCGGAGTTCAGCCATGCGTCCGTCGACTCGTAGCCCTTGGACGTCCGCTGGTACTCGAGCGACGCAAAGAAATCCCGCGACGTCAGCCCGTCGCTTAGCGTTGGATCCGCATCGGTAGGCGAGGAGGGGAGTAGGTGCAGGTGCTCGTCGTTTTCTCCTCTTGAGGACGTTATCGGCTTTGCGTCGCCGAATGGCCCGACGCCTGTGCTGCGCCCGCCGGTGCTGCTTTCTCCGGCGGCCATGTCGCCTTGCAGGTCGCGGTGGATGTCGGTTACTGCATCGTCATAGGATGGAGGCGGAAGCGGCGGTGCTGTGGGCTCGGGTATCTCGCGGGTCCCTGGCCGCGAAGACGAAGGCTGTGTGTTTTCCTGCTGCGGATGCTTTGTGTCGTCGGTGCTGGTGCGCATATTGAATCTAACAATAGTGGGGAGGGGTGTGTGGTAAAGTGTTCTTTTCTCAGGTCGAATAATGATACATACGTGGTCAATTAAGAGGGAAAAGAGCAAGAAAGAGAAGCATCAACTGAAAGTCTTGGCATTTTCTTCCTTTCCGTCACCTGACTTTTGCTCTATTTTCAGCAGCGGCTCATCAACGAGCCAACTGGCAGCATTCCCCGAAACGGTTCGGAGTCTGATAACCATTAGTGAGTGGGCCTTCTCTTTCCCTCTTTTGTTCTTCTTCCCAAAAACAAGCTTTCCATTTTTGTTGTTGTTGTTGTACTTTTTTGTTTTATAATTAGCACGCCTGCAGATTCTAGACAGACTGAATGCGCGGGCTTTCCTTTGTCGCCGCGCTGTGTGCGTGTGCGGGCACCACCACCACCAGCATTGCATCAGCGTTCTACATACCGTCGATGGGGCCGCAGACA
Organism: Coemansia sp. RSA 2399; assembly: GCA_027575385.1. Classification (NCBI taxonomy): domain Eukaryota; kingdom Fungi; phylum Kickxellomycota; class Kickxellomycetes; order Kickxellales; family Kickxellaceae; genus Coemansia; species Coemansia sp. RSA 2399. Next base: position 4,157 of record JANBOT010000045.1, on the reverse strand, counting down.
TTCAGCTCCGGCGAGAAAGTGCCGCTCAGCGTGAACCGCGTATTCTCGGAGCACGTGGCGCTCCCATTTGCATACTACGACCTGCCCTTTGTGTGCAAGCCGACGACGGTGCACCGGCCGTGGCTCAACATTGGCGAGGTTCTGCGCGGCGACCGGATCGCGTCGTCGGACTACGAGCTGCTGATGGGCGTCAACACCACATGCAAGGCCCTGTGTACCACGCAGCTGACGGCGAGCGCCAACGTCGACGCTGGGAACTTTGTGGCCCAGGACTACTTGGTCGAATGGATCGTCGATAAGCTTCCGGGAGCCACGGTCCGACAAAGGCAGCACAAGGGCGCCAGGGAGAAAACGTACGAGACAGGGTTCCGCATCGGCGACTACGACAAGGTCAGTGGTCGTGCATACCTGAACAACCATGTGGCAATGGACATCCTGTACGAGCGCAGCAGTGGCGGGCGGCGCATTGTTGGGTTTGAGGTGCGGCCGCGGTCCATCGACAACGCGTCGGGTGACTGTGTGCCGGATCTAGACGCCGCACCGCGGCTGGTTGTTGGCGAGAACAAGCCCATCGCCATCACGTACTCGTACTCGGTAAACTGGGTCGAGGACTCTGTGCGGTGGAGCCACCGATGGGATCGGTACCTGTCGACTGCTGACGCGCAAGTGCATTGGTATGCGATCTTCAACTCGGCCATCATCATCGTGCTGCTCAGCGGCGTGGTTGGCGTCATCCTGATGCGCATGCTCAACCGCGACGCCACCATGTTTAACGAGGAGGAGTTCCGCGACGACATCGAGGAGACGTCCGGGTGGAAGCTGCTGCACGGCGACGTGTTCCGCGCGCCAACGGCTGGCGGACTGCTTGCGCCGCTTCTGGGAACCACCGTACAAGTGATGTACACGTTCATGGCCACCATTGCGTTAGCCATTCTGGGCATCCTCAGCCCGTCATACCGCGGCGGGCTGCTGACGACCGGCATTGTGGTGTTCCTCCTTATGGGCTGTGTAGCTGGCTACTACAGCGGCCACCTGTACCGGACGTGGGGCGGCGCAAACTGGTTCAAAAACGCATTGATGACCGCCACGCTTGTGCCAGTGGCGCTCCTGACGGTGGAGCTGGTGCTCAACATGTTCCTGTGGTACCGCGCATCGTCGGCAGCCATGCCGCTAAGCACCATCGTGCTACTGTTTGTACTATGGCTAAGTATCGAGCTCCCACTGACGCTTGCAGGCGGCTGGCTGGGCTTCCGCCGCCCGCCTTACTCGGAGCCCGTGCGCACCAATGCCATTCCGCGCCCGATCCCGCCGCAACCCACGGTGCTGCGTCCGCTTCCAAGCGTCTTTCTGGCTGGCGCGCTGCCCTTTGCTGTCATCTTCATCGAACTGTTCTTTGTGTTCAAGTCCATTTGGCAAGATGCCTTCTACTACGAATACGGTTTCACCATCATCGTTGGCCTCATCTTGGCCCTGACCGTCTGCGAATCCACGGTCATCATGGTATGGCTGTCGCTCAACTCGGGAAACCACAGGTGGTGGTGGCGCGCCTTTGCCTACGGCGCCAGCTCGTCCGTCTATCTGTTTGCTTACTCCGTCGTCTTCTACTTCACGCGCCTGCGTGCCGGCATGCCCGCCGTTGCTGGCGGCTTCGTCCCGACGCTGTCCTTCTTTGTGCACTCGCTGCTGATCTCCGCCGCCTACGCCCTGTGCACCGGATCCATGGGCTTCTTTGCCGCCTACTTTTTCGTCAGGCGCATCTACCGCATGGTCAAACTATCATAGCTTCCGTCTTATGTTTTTTTCTTTTGCACACATACATTTACGACACAACGACAAAACAAAACAAAAAAAAGGAAACTTGCAAGCCAAGATCTAGCTTTGCTCGGCTCCCCTGTACTTGCTGTTTTTGGCATACATGTACGCAATGGACTTTGTCAGCCCCGAGGACAAGATACCCTTGGCCGACTGCGTCAGCGCCGGCCGTGCCACGATCGCCTCGATCGCCTTGCGCGTCAGCGCATCGACGTTGGCCATCGCCACAAGCCGCTCAGTGTTGACCGTCTCCGCTCCCAGTCCCGGGGGCAGTTTGGCTCCCGCCCTTCTGCCCTGTCGAACCAGCTGGTCGTAAAAGTTATTCGGCATCTTGCGCAACATTGACGCCCGCACCCTTGCGTTCATGTCCTGTTGTAGCAGCTCAGATCCAATGAACTCCAGGTTTGGCAATCCCTCAATGATGCTGCTGTACCGCGTCTTGAACAGCGGCATTTGCGCATCCACGATATTGTGCACTTTGTTTGGGTTCTCGCCGCCCAGCTTCATCCGGAAATCACCTGCAAACGAAAGCCCCGCGATTGTCTGGAACAGTTCCACGGCTGTAAAGTTCTTGGGCAGCAAGAGCAATGCTGCTCGTACCGCATGCGTTAGGTTGACTTGCTTTGTGATGCGCATCAACGGGTCTCTGCGCAGCGTCAGCGTTGGCTTGTGCATGCGCCCCGCAAGGTACAGCGAGTCCCAGTTCAGTAGATCGCTGCTTAGTGCGTCCATTGAGACCACTCCGTACTTGACCATCATCCCGTTCAGCTCCACGAATGCGTTGTAGTACACGCCTGCCCCCATGCGGTTTTGCACAAACGCCACTGCGTTGGACCCTAGCGTCCCCATGAACGAGTAGTGCGCTCGGTTCTGGCTGATGTTCAGCGCGTGCCAGTGGTCCGGGTGCGACACCGCAAATATCAGATCCACCATTGGCTTGCTGCCCGCCCCGTACCCCGCTTGCTTGTACACGCCGCTTCCATATGCAAACGCATACCGGATCGGCGCCCCGAAATGTCCAAGCACTCCCGAGAGCTGCTCGCGTATTTCCTTTTGCGCCACGAGCATCTCCTCCAGCTTCAGCTCCTCAGTGTCGGTCAGCTCGGGAATCACTCCGCTTACCGTGGTCCCCGCTTGTGCCAGTCCTTGGCCTTTCTCCGTGCTTGTTTGCTTTTGTGGCGAACAATCAACTGTTTTCTTGTCACCCGAGATCTGTTCTGGCGGTCTCACTGTTTGTCTGTTTTCGGTGCCACTGACTCCTTCCAATCCGCTGCTTTTCTTGCGTGCCAACAGCAATGCTGCTGTCTCGGTCTCGGCCGCCCCACGCTCATTTCTGATCTCTTCGACTGCCTTTGCTCCATCGAGTCTGCTCTCCCACCGCACCTGCCACGCAACCGATGACGTTGCCTAAGCCAGGGTAAAAATAAAAGAAAGAAGAAAAAAACTGTATCTCTGTGAATTTAGAGTCGGGCTGTTTGTTTCTCAAAAAAAAAAAACACTATCCTCAAGTATGTCTATGTAACAGAACTTACCTTGTAAATTCTGTTGTTGCATGTGCTCCTTGCATGGAGCAAGGCCCTACAGTTTCTCCACAAAAGTTGGCTCATTGTCATATACTACAGGGCTTAACGATAGCTGAATCCTAAGTGTACACGAAAAAAGGGGGGAGAGGGTAAGTCCTACGAATTTAAATAAGGGGAGGAAGTGGGTAAATGGAGTCAAGAAATATGGAGAGAGAGAGAGAAAAGGAAAGGACATAAATTGCTGAATAAACAAATGTTGAAGAGCAGAAAAGGGGGTTTTAGATGTCGAAAATAAAAAGCAGTAGATAAAGATCGGTGACGTAAAACAGAAGAAAAAAAAAAGTGGACATATTTTCTGCTGCTTTTTTTTATATCGAGAGGCTCTGAATACCCAATAGCAGCACAGTACGTTTCGGTATTTTTTCCGCCAGTCAGCAACCATTTGGAACCAGCTCACTCTCAGCTTCGCAAGTTGGCCTGCGCAGTGCCTAGAGAGGGGGATGCTCTTTTTTCTAAAGGAATCTAACAAATGCATTATACACAAAATTTTAACGGAGACGCGTCTCAAAACAGGTCACAACGGTCAATGCTACGTGGCTGGCAGATCGGCGGTGTTTTGCGCAGTTCCTCCAGCTTCTAAAGATCCGACAGGCAGGACCTTGCGTGTTCGTTTCGACAGCGGCAGCCAAGAATTCAGCCACGACGGCAGCCACGGCGTGCTGAATGCCCAGACAGAGTCGATGAACACAAGATCCATCTCCTCCAGCGTCAGGTTCTTGGTCTCTGGCAGAAACAGATAGATGATTACAAGATTGCCCGCCA
>JANBOT010000044.1:0-26448 GCA_027575385.1 Coemansia sp. RSA 2399 | reverse complement strand
CTTCTAATCCTTCTAACCCCTTCTAACCCCTCTTCTAACCCTTCTAACCCTTCTAATCCTTCTAATCCTTCTAACCCCTCTTCTAACCCCTTCTAATCCTTCTAACCCCTCTTCTAACCCCTCTTCTAACCCCTCTAACCCCTTCTAACCCCTCTAATCCTTCTAACCCCTTCTAACCCCTCTTCTAACCCCTCTAAACCCTTCTAAACCCCTCTTCTAACCCCTCTAACCCCTAACCCCTTCTAACCCTTCTAACCCCTACTGGCATTTCCTTGTTACTATATTGTTATTCACAGCTACTGGCATTTCCTTGTTATTATATTATTATTCACAGCTACTGGCATTAACTTGGTAATATTTGTATTTTACTACTTAAAAATTCATATTGGCATTACCTTAAGCTCTTCAACTAATCCAATTTGTTTGATGTAATTTTATATGCCAAGTCCATTTTAATCAACATGATATCTTCATATCAGCCATGACTACTAGCATTATCTTGGTGCATCTTCATCCTTTGCAACTACTATAGTTATCTCAGAGCTAGTTCATATTTTGCAACAAATACAATTACCTCAGTGTTATTTCATTTTTTGCAGCTAATAGATATCTCTTGGTGTTATTTCATCCTTTGCAACTAATTAAAGTATCTTAGTACAATTTCATATCTTGCAACTACTATGGTTATCTTAGTGTGATTTCATATCTTGCAACTAATAGAAACATCATGGTGCTATTCAACATTTTGTTGCTGATTGAAATGTCTCAGCACTTTTCCTTGCTACATAACTAATAGAAATGACTTTGTTTATTTGGTATTTTCCAACTAATAGATATATCTTGGTGTATATTCATAATTTACTACTGATAGAAATATCTTGTACTTTTCACATTTTGCTCCTAATAGATATGACTTGGTTAATTTTGCTACTAATTGAAATGACTTGGTGCATGTTCGCATTTTGCTACTAACAGAAATGACTTGGTGTGTATTCATATTTTACTACTAATAGAAATGACTTGGTGTATATTCACACTCTGCTACTAACAGAAATGACTTGGTACTTGTCATTATTTGCTACTGACAGAAATAACTTGGTGCTATTTCATCTGTGGCATTAAACTACATTCACTTTTATCTATCACAGCTACTACTCTCTTATCTGATCTAACTTGGACATTTCATCCACTGCAACTATTCAATGCTGCTTAAATTGTTGTAACTACTTAAATTATTTTAGCACTAATGCTGATTGACTACTTGACTTGGTAAGATCTTATATTTTGCAACTACTACCATTAACTTGGTGTCATTTGATATTTTGTAACTACTTCAATTGACTTGGTACTTTTCACATTTTGCTACTGATAGAAATTGCTTGGTGTGTTTTTACTTTATGATACTAACAGAAATGACTATACTTTTCATAATTTACTACTAATGGATATAACTTGGTGTTATTCTGTCTGCTCTATCTACCACACTCATGCTTGATATCTTCTCATACATTGCATCTACTACACTTGTTCTTGGTGTTATCACTGTTGCAACTACCACAATAAACTTAGTCCTATCTCATCTAATGCAACTACTGTGATACACTTGACATTATCTTATCTTTTGGAACTACCACAGTTGAGTTGGTATTGTCTTGCCTGTTGCAACTACTACAATTGACTTGGTTTTATCTTATCTATCATAACATCAGCAGTCAATTCAAGTATTATCTCATTCATTACAAAAGCCTGTGCACATGGAGCAGTTCAACTTGTTTGCAACAGCATTAATCTGAGCATGTTCATTCTTGGTATTTCAACTTGTTCAATGCACTTGTTGAATATTCTCCCTGCTTATTATACACTGCAACTACAAGCATGACATTATCTGCTCTGGCATATTAACTTGCATTACTGTTCTACTTGGCCAAAACAGTTCACTCAGCCTTTACAGCCGATCATTTACTGCCAAGAACTTACAATTGCTGGATATAAACAAGTTGTAATATTTCCAATCAGATACTCAGTTTATATTTTTTGAACAAAAATGGTTAATGCTGAGTACCTACACTTACCCATTGGAGTCATCCACTATGAAGATGCTCTTAGTTTCTCACTCGCACTCCATCAGATCGAACAAAATAGCTCTGACTGTGTCACACCTGAACACAAATTCTGGATTCCTCCAGTTTTAACACCACAGTTGTGTTCTTTGATCGATTTGATGCATGTTGAATACCTGCACAGGCCCAATGGAGTCATCCTGACTTGAGATATTTTGCCTCACCTTTTGCACTTTTGTGCATACAGCCAAGTATTTTCAAAAGGTGTCACACTATTTTGGATTCCTCCAGATCTAACACCATAGACGTGTTCCTTGATCGATTTGATGCACGTTGAATACCTGCACTGGCCCATTGGCATCATCCTGGCCTGAACTATCCCTGCCTGAAAATTCTCACCTTCTATGCACGCTCAACATTTTCAACAAGTTGACATATAATTCTGGAATTTGGCCAATCCAACTCCATAGACGTGTTCTATGAACGATTTGATGCATGTTGAATACCTGGACATGCTGTTTGGAGTTATTTTTTTCCATCATTTTTTTCACCTCAACTTTTGAAAAATTAATTCTCCCATTATCTCACCCAAAAGAACTTCACCTCCCCTATTTCTCATCGTAGATGTACTCTACACACCTCTGGCTATCCACTGGTACCATTTATATTGCTCTATCTTCATTTTTGGAGTCTAACCTTTTTACCTTTAATCAGTGACAAAGCCTAAAACCCCTCTAAGACTTTACCCAGTTTCTAACTGTCATGACTGTTAGAGTAGGTGCACCATGTTCTGATTGTATAGTCTTGTGGATTTCTGTTGTGTTCTTACCAAGTCCCATATAGTGGAAAGCCAATACTTGGAAGTCATGATTTGTCATTTTGATCTTTAATAATTTGCAAGAGTTCATTTTTGAAATGTAATAAATTTTGAAGTAAGATATCTTGACAAATAGAAGAGCTATGAAGACAAGGAGATATGCATTGAAGAAAGAGAATGTGTTTCTACTACTTTAATATGACAGTAAAACAGGGCAGTAAATAGTTTGTGGAAATAGATGTGAGAATGCAAAACACCTCAGACACCCTATAGTTTGAGAAGACCAATAATTTGATGTTGACAAACAGACACAGGTTGCCAAGTAAAATCATATGCTTCTCTTCCCAACTTATTGTGTGTATATGCCAATTCATGTGGTCCACCAGCAACTCTGGATACTGTCTTAATGATGCATTTTGATTATGGAAGCAATCTGATTACTTTTGATAATCATTGTGTTTTGGAACCTGTCTCTCCCCACATGAATCAACCTTTAGCATTGTATTGCAATTTAAACATTACCGGTTTCACACACAAAATTGAACTAATTACCTTAACTTATTATTGTCAGTTTAACTTGTCACTTAAAAGATTGTTTGCTTATAAAAGAGAAGTCAGAAATATAATGTGACAGTGTTCTGCAGGGAATGAAAAGAAAAGAAATTAATTTTATAATAAATTTAGATACATATGCATTAATTGTTACAGGGGTTCACAGTTCCACACTATTTGAGGTTGGTACAAGAAGCACAGGACTATAGTCAAATTCACATAATTCTTGCAATCCTTTAAATGGCCTGATTTACCCTTACCAAAATGTGCTGGCACAGCACTACACAGCCTCCCCAGATCCAAGCAATGTTGGGTTGGCAATGTGTCACATGGCAATTAAATATGGAAGTGGAAATATATTTATCAATCCTTGATATAGAATTGAAAACCCTAAAATTGGTGGCCTTGTGTCCATGTTGGGGGATTCTCCATTTTTAACCAGATATAGGCTGGCAGCCCTTTTTACAGTAGAAATATAAAAAGGTAAAGCTGAACTATTGCCCACATATTTCCTATGTTCACTACTCTAGCTTTTCTCATTCTCTAACCATGTCTCATCAAAAGAATACTGTAGAGGTACCATACACACTTCCTGGAATTAAAGGAGAGTTTATTTTTGATTATAATGCTCAAAATGGTGAAGAGAAACATGAATCTATAAGCAATGCAATGAAAGGAGCCATACGTGAGTTTAAACGTAAGGTAGCAGATGGCAAACGCACTGAAGCTGTTATAGATGCACTTGCTAATAAACATATAGGTGTGCCTGTGTATTATGGCTGAAGTGATTGTTAGAAAAGAAAACCAGATTTCATATATTCATAAGAATGAGACCAGGCATTTATTGTAAATGCCACTGCACATGAGCATGCATGCAGCTAAGATTAAGTCATTACATAAGTGTGCCAACTCTGGCCAAGCTGGCATGACAATGTTGGTCATTAATGCAAATCAATGCATTTGAGAGAATGTCAGGAATGCCTTCTATTTTAAGTATCTCTTTTAGCAATAAGCTGTCTTGGTGTTGTCAACTATGTCAATATAATCTAGTCGATTGTGATATATAGTGTACATGTTACAGAGATATGCTGTTGTGATTGTTGTTTGATGTGTCAATGCTTATGATTGGCAGTATCTCTAATCTGGTAATACACAATAAGCTGTTTATTGTTGGCATATTTAGCAATACCTTGATTTGGCAAGTCAAGCATGTGATTGACATGACACCTCTTAACAGGCAATTGAAGGGTGAACTCATTGTTACCACTTTTCCTTTCCTTTTTTCTTTTTGAAATTTAGAGTACTATCAAGTATATTAATAGCCTTGCATAACCAATTATGCAAACAATCATGAATTGATTTCCAACATCTTTCAACAGGAATATCTCTGCCATCCAGGTTGGGTAATTCCTCATCTATCTCTATCAGACTCTGATTTTAATAATAAATATAATTCATCAGGGTGATTACATACTCAAGTGGTTTGTAAAACATTCTACCTCTTCCAGTGATCAACCTCACAGAGTAGCTGTAGAGGTGGTGCTAACATAACTGTCAATTTATCACATCCCAATTCTACACAATGCCTTACATGTAACAATCATATCTTCATGATAGTATCTTTGGGGCAACCCCACATGTGCCTGTGTACAATGCAGTCACATGTATTTATTGTGTTGAAACAGCCAATGTTATGCAACTCTTATATTTATATTCTAATTGTGAATTATGCTGTGCTTTTGTTGAAATTGTAAGTCTCTTTTGTAAAGTTAAATGTTGGAAGAAGGTTATAAATATTTGTCCAATGTGTTATGGTAAATGTACCATTATCAACTTCATGAACCATGTATGTGTGACCATCACAACATTTTCATACTGCTACCAATGTGCCAGTATATTGGCATGTGGTGTCTGTGAGTATGTCCATATTGATATCAAATGTGATGATTAAATTTCAGAATAGGCTATATATGCTGGTTGCATGTTGAGAATGGAGAGTAGAATAAATATTCAAAAGTGGATAATACTTGTATACAGGCAAATAATTCTGTGGAATACATGTTTTTACTTTCAAGCTTATCAGCAAACTATGAAATTAGTGTACTTGCTCACTGCTTGCACAGGCAACTTAAATGCTTATAATGTAGGAATACCATATTGCATCTATTGAAAGGTCCATGTCATAATAGAATGTGATTGGCTGATTTGAGAATATTGGGCATACTAGCTAACAGCACTCTTGTTAGATAATATATAGAATAAGAAAAAAGAACCCTTGCTCCACTACCTCTGCAGGGAACAAGGGGAATATATTGATGCACCTATGCATGCATGGCTTGCTACAAGCCTCCTCTTGGGCAATTGCACTGAGTTGCATGACAACTCATGGTAAAAAGCCAACACATTTGTTCATTATATCGAGGGCAATGTATGATACCTGATATCCACACAACTAAGCTTAATAATGTATATTTAATGTCAGCTGGTAGGTTGTTAAATTATGAAATTTACTAGGGTGAAAATTGGAGAGAATATACAATGAAAAATGCAAGGGCAAGTTCAATTTTTCATTCCAGTTAGATCTAAGAATAGAAAAGAGTGCTAAATATAGCAGATAGTATATTTAGGATGTGCACATTTAAATAGATGATGCAGGTTAGATACTCCACAAAGAGATGCACATAAATTTAACAACCAGGAAATCAAATCAACAAATTTGAGCAGATGAAAGTTTGTTCTGTCATTTGAGTTTAGCACATGGACTATGGTGGATTAAATTTCAAGGTGAGGTTATCACATATTCTCATTTGTTATTCAAACCATGAACCTTCTTTTACTTGAATTAGGTTAGTAATACCTTGTTAGTTTCTACAATCTTATATTACATGTTGCTGAATATTCTTCAGGATACAATATAGCTTGGCTTGCCATGTAACTTATGCCTATGTGTGAATATACTATCTATTGCCATATAATTTTAAAATTTATATAGCTTGCACAATATGGAAAGTATGCAGCAGCATAATTATTGCATGTAAAGCTTGGTATTGTTACTATATTTTTAATTAAATAGTAGACAGAGTAAATAGTTTGCTACTAGTTGACAGGCTTGTCACATAGGGTTACTAGATGCCTATTTTATTTTCAGACATTGTATATTTATCTATTAGCTAGTCATCTGATTCCTTCTCTATTATTACACTGCTTTTCTATTTTTATCACACAGTTAACCATGCAGTGGAGGAGAGGGGAGAGTATGATAAATGAGTGGGGAAAATCTGGTGATGATAGGAAGATGCTGAAACAAATTCATGTTTAAATTTGTTTATTTCAATTTGACCAGATTGGGCAATCTCCAAACTCAAACATTGCTGTTTGCATATCTGTGGCCTCACATATCTAAACATGTTGTAAAGGACTATACACACTTTTCCCATGTGAATACTAGGATGTATGTAATAATTCATAGTGTGCATTTGATCATGGTAGTGGCAAGCCATGTGATGCATATCAAGGCTTCTAATCAACTAGAATGGCTGATAAAGGGGTCAGTTGAAATTCTTGGGTGAGCAAGACCACCCACCTTTTTGAACTTGAACTTGGTTATGGTAGTGAAAATTGTATGACAGGTACACATATTGCTTCTTTTCACAATGGCAAAATGCTCCAGTCAAGAAAAATCCAGTTTTTGCATGTGCATGTGCTCATACAATGTCCACCCTCATTATCCTCCTACTTGATATTTACAGTCAGCCCCCATCATTTCTAATTTTGGATTTTGGGAAATCTCAAAGTTTGGGGTTTTCAAGTCAACTTCTTAAAGTAAACATAGATATGTGCAGCCATTTATATTTTGGAAACTTCAAGCCAGCCTTTCAACACACTGACTGGTCCCATTAGACAATTCTTCTCTTTATACCAACTTTCTTATCATCTATTTTTACTACAGCATATAATATGTTTGACCTATCTCAAAATCGTCACAGAATTATCAGGGCCATTGCAATATTTCTGGCACTCTACCTTATTTTGCTTACAGTACTTGTATGCATCTATGATAGACAGCCAAATTCAGGAATTGTAAAACCAAACTGGTACAATGTAACTTATGCAGTACGGGCAGTCACATGTCTCTCCATGTTGTATAATTCACTTCATATCTATGGTGCTAAAATGCATGAGAAGGGAAGTGACCGTCTTGGCTATGCACTTCATTATTGTTTGTCCATGCTTGTCACAAGCTCTGTGGTGTACTTTGACCCAGTTATAACACATTTGCTGTCTGCTGTTAATAAGAATGAATTGGCTGTCAACTGCAGGAGGATGGGGATTGCATATATGATAATGATAATAGTCTATTCAACAATATACACAATCAGTGAGACTGTAGGAAAGACAGTAAAGGCTGCAGCCCCTAAAGCAACTGCAAATGCTGTAACTCCAGCTGGGCCTAATGTGTAATCCAGATTTGCATCTTCACCACTTCAATTCAATCAGAAAATGTGTCAAGCTTTTACTCAGCCTGTGTAGTTTAGGATGTGGTAGTCTACTCACTTTGTGCTGAGAATACAACTTGACATTATCATATACAAAAAGGGATTTCACTAAACAAATGAGGCTTAAACTGTTGGGCACATTTTAGAATTGAAAGGAATGAGCAATGATTTTACTACTTTTGCAGAATAAATAGGGAATTGTATGATGAATTCCATATATCCAATGCTGGACCAAGTTTCTTCATATTCATCTATGCCAGTGCAGAGGCAAGCATGCCAAACCTCACTTCAGACTAGGGTTAAACTTCTTATTTCATTACAATCTGTCAATGCAATAAATTTTTGAGGCTGCTTGGACATCCTGCAGAATATGAAATACTAATGTGAATATAGGTTTCCATGACAAATGCACATTTGGAAGTGCCGAATCTGTTCATAAATAATTACAAGGTAAATGTAATCGAAAATGTTAATCAAGCACAGAAATGGCACCAAGTTACTGGATATAATACATCAGGATAAATACAAATCTGAGTCACTCTAACACTGTTCATGTAAAAGGTTTTTGCAACCTATTCCACCCCTTTCACATAATACTTATTCTGTTCAATGTCTAACTCAATTGAATATCTTTTCAATATGATTACTATCCACCACTATGCCAGTTTCAAGAAAGAATTCACTTCCATCTCACATTCTACTATTTATATGTTTTTGCAGCAACTCCCAAAGTGAAATAATTCCTATTATCTGGTAATATGGTCACCCCAACTTGCAACCTTTATGGTTAAACCACAATTAGCATTCAGATGATATGCAAGCATTATTGTTTTATCTTAATGTGTTCCTCAATTCCTTATCTCAATCACTGTATATGCATCTATGGCAGTCCTAATATTTCTTGTTTGGCAATTGGCCCAATCAGAAGCTCAATGTGCATATTTTGCCCTGGTGGAATCTCAAGTGAGAATGTCATTTTGTGCAAGGTCCTGCCTGGATTTTGTCCTTTCACATTTGGCAACAGATTATGTTTGTCCAAAGTCTTTAATTCACATTTTAATGGCCCTGCTTGTTTGTCACCAGTGATGAGGCTTGGGCCAAGCCACACATGCCTAAATTCTTATATATTCTTTTATTTCCTTAAAGAGGCAGTGGAATACAGGTTCTTTTAATGATTCAATATGTATGCATTGTATTAAGATAAAGCAAATTGATACTGCCATGCATGCATGCACTTGAATGGAAATAATATATGGTTAGCAGTAGGTTTCAAGATTGTTAATTGTCAAATCCCATTATGCCTCACTTGCCACAATAATGCACACCACATTTAGATAGACTGAATACAAGTATAATCTGTTCTTCTTTCAAAAGGTATGATGTGACTTTAGCTTATGCATGAAATATGAAGAAAGTGGTGGATTGCTTGAGACAGTAACATAAGACTTCCTCTTTTGGGTAAACTAATTAACAATATTGGTGAAAGTACAAACCATGGTTAGGCTATTCATGCTATTATATATTGGAAATATACTGATAATAATGACCAAATGTGCTAGAAAAGATAACACACTGTCTGCAGTACAAACAGCTTTTCTGCCTGCAACATAAAACAGTGCCTACCACTTCAAGCATGGATAGCTTGGCCATTTGTTATCCATTTTTCACGTCCTCATTTCCAGCAGGTGCGCCACTCTATTCTAATTCTGATCATGTCCTCAGTGTGTAACAGGCATGCCTATAGGTGGAGGAAATAACAATCATGTACATCCATGGACTTTGCTTCATTTTTAAACTGCTGCTGTTTTGTGTACAGGTGACCTACAAGCATGCAAATGATATCCTTGCACTGCTAAAAAATCAGCTCCTTTCAACACACTATCAAACTCCATGCTTGCTCTTCATTTACTCCTTGCGCTCCCTGAATGTCTTGAATTCAGGCATGGTGTTTGTGCTCTGTCTCTCAAATGTGTGTATTGATGTTTGCAAGCAAGTTTATTAAACAATAAAAAAGAACCAAAAAGAATGAAAAAGAAATGATGGAGTAGCAGCAGAGAAAATGCAGAAAAGGAGGGAAAGAAATGCAAAAGTTCCTGCAGCAAAGAAAATATTTTCATAGAAGTACCAAATAGCAGTGCCTGCACTTAAGGAGGAGGATAAATCTGCTGTTCCTGATCCAGTTTAGACAAACTCTATTCCTGTATGTGCACCCATTTGTGCTGATTCTATCCATCCATTCAGCATATCACTGGCATAACTACAAGCAGTGAAATGGAGGTAAACATATGTCCTCAGATATTCATTTACTTTTCAAGCAGCTACTACTTTGTATATAGGTGACCTACAAGCATGCAAAAGATACCCTTACATAGCTATACCTTTGCTCATTCCAACAGACTATAAATGTCTGCATTTGCTCTTTTGTCACTGCCCAAGCCTTCTGTTTGTTGCAAATTCAGGTGTAGCCTATGCAAATTGCCCTCTCACTACATGTTCCCTCTGTGCATTAGAAATTATTATTATAATTATACTGGTCAAACAAGTGAAAATGAGAAATGGGGAAAGATAGACTAACATGACACTTGCAGGAGAAACTGATTTTGGGCTGTAACAAATGGTAAAGCCCACAACCATAAAACTGTATCAGCTTGGCCAAATGTGCACTGTATTCAATTATCTCCATCCATAAGCCTGCACTCTACCTGATGAAAATGGTCATATTGTTACCAAGCCCATACTGTGATGAGGTGCTCACCACATGCTTAATCCAACATTATTTAATCAACAATTGACAAAGTAGCCATGGTCAGACATTTGTAGAACAATGAAAACAACATATTATTTTAGCAAAACCATTTCAGAGTTTCAGAGTTTACTATTTTGTCCATTTGTTATAGTCAACTTTATTATTCTATTAAGAGATCTTGTCACAACATAACACTCCTTTGAAAGAGTTAAGATACTATTAGCTTGCAGTTGAACAATGCCAATCATTCTGGTGCATGTGATATTTCTTGCATACATTTTTTAATTTTACAGATTACTGTCAATACTTTTAAAATATATTTGTATACCCCTCTATGCTACACTCACTGATGGTATGATGGTGTGTGACAGTTGCCTCTGAAATATTGAATATAGACAATCAAGCATATGACAAGGATATATAAAAAGAATAGTGTAACAAAATGTGGACTAGGGGATTACCTACTAATTCAAACTGAAGGAATTCATGAAATAAGTGGTAGATGTAAATTAGAAACAACTGTTCACCACACACTTTGCAGTGTGGCAATATCTGTCACGAGAAATAGAGAGAGAAGAGAAGAACCCAGTTTCATGTTAAGTTGTAAATAAACAAACCTATTAAATATGAAACTATGCTGCATTAATCGCGGCCGAGCGCCGATTAATGCAGGTGTGTGATCAGTTAATCCATTGCTTGGTATGCGCCGTGCGCATACCAAGTCGTTGACGTTGATCGGCATGACAATATCAGTACCACATTATTTTATTTACACATGCCTGGGATATATTAAACTGGCCTAGTAATTGTAGAGTGTACAACAACCCCAGCCCTGAGCTGCATTGGGGAAGATACACTGTACCCCTTTCAGAAATTTACGTATCTGAATCAGATTCATATTTAGATTTAGACGCAGTAACTGAAACTGAAATGGAAACTTAATCAAAACTATTTTGATAATACAATATTTAATTACTAACTTCTCAGCACATATAAAAAGCCAAACAAGGCCCAAGGCAAGTTCACATCTTTAGGCCATATCAATTAGCAATCATAATGAGCTCACAAATTGTCGAAATTACTTGCACAGTAGATGGAACAGAAACTACATATACATCATGCTCACTATTCCGCCAGGAAGCTGTTGTAAAAGCTCAACAAAGACTATTTCTCAGGGTGAAAGGTGTACAGGTTGGTGGTTATAACTATGAAAGAGAACTACTTTCATTTATTGAGAACCACTCAGTACGAGCCAGACATGTGTATACAGTAAATCCTGCTTATATAAGGCTAGGGTGACCTAGTTTTTACTATGCACATTCATTGTCTTTTCCTATAGCACTAGTATTGTTTGTGCAGCAAGCAATATTTGAAAACATAATGGTAGCTTTATTAATGGGTGTGTCACACAAGTGTTCATGGGTGGGTATGGTGGTGAGATGAACTCATGGTGTCCACATGTTCAGAAATTCCCCAACAACATCTGGGAAGCTGGCACACAAGTTGTTACAGTTGTGTTTACAGCTACATTGCCTATTTTTTACTCCCTACATATTGTGTGGATTTCTGTCTACTAATTAAACATCCACTAAATATATATGTTACACTGCACATTATTCTGTAACCAACTAACCCACATTAACTGGTTAACAACTTACTTTTGCATTTTATCTTAAGAGCTTGTGAGAAAAAAGTAACATTTGAAAAGATATCAAAGGGATGAACATTATAAACATGAACTACATCATCAACTACTGGTGGTAGTGACAGCACTGAACATGCCATTTTCAAATTGGGGTACCTTCCAACAGAATGTATTGTAGGTGGGACTAAGCCACCCACTGAGCTACTGATCTTCTCCACAGGATGAGTCAATTTGTGACTTCTCGATAACACCACATAAAATAGCAACAACAATTGTAAAATATGTAACTTCATTTTACTGGTATGTCTCAATAGTATCACATATATTACTAAGCATATGGCTGCTGCTTTTTATGAGCCCTCACACTGTATGTTTTCACAGCAATGAAAAGGCTGCTGTATTTGATATTCAGATGATGCAATCCCAAAGTCGCAATTATATTACACTGGCCAATTATCAGGTGCATAGTAACATGACTAGATTACTTGCCAATGCATGTGACTTTTGTAACATTGCAGATATATAAAAGTGTGCAGTTTTACAAATGTATGGTTGCTTCTGTTTGTCATTATCAGAGTAATTTGCAGTCTTTCAATGAGCACACTTCTAACCCTGTAATTTTCATACAGGCATTTTGTGCATTGTGTGCAGACATTAATGTATGTATTTCAGACTCAAATTTATTAACAAGTATTACAAAATCCACACTGAAATATTTTAAAATTGTTGTATGTCTGGTAGATGTTTGAATAATATATTTCACAAGGACTCCCAACCACCCCACTGTGGTGCCAAAAGCTCCTTTACAAGGGCTTGCAGGTTTTGTCACAATATTTAACTAAATTTTGTAGGATGGCATAAGAACTGTTGTGTAGCTAATATTGGATGCATGCAATGTGGCCTAGATAACTGTAAGATATCATTGACTTGTGAAAACCCCTGATCCTGCATGGAGACAGTGGAACCAGGATTATTTTTCATGTGCAAATTGGACCCTAACATCAAGAGTAAAATATTCTGAGATTCATACGTGCCTGGAATTACCCAAGTTGGCCTGGTTATTATCAAGCTGAACTTGTGCAATTGAGCAGTGTTCAGAAATCCCCCATTCTCTGCAGCAAGGAAATGGGGGATACACAGCTTTTTGTGCAGATATGCACATGTCAGATTCAGATTCAGATTCTGATATGGTCACTGAATGAGAATTAAATTAAATGTGGATTGATCAATTAAGCATTCTGTTGCTCACAGTTTGGTTAATACAAACAGCCAAATATGACCAATTGCAAATTGCATGCTCATTTGCCATTCTAATTTGCTAACATAATGGCTTGAATATCTTCAGGGATTACATACACAACAGATGGAATGGAGTTGATTATTACAGTCAAATCATCAATTTGAGAATATGTTGATATATCTTGCAAGCAATCACTATTTTACATAGTAGGAGCAGTGGGGAGGGTACTGATGACCATAATAATATGCCCAATTTATTTGTTGATAGATTCTATGTTACCACCAAAATTGTGAATACATATAATTCAGCCCATACAATTTTGAGGTGACCAATGTGGTGTTCAATGGCTGGGTGGGAGGTCCACCAACAAACTAATAATATTCAAATATTAACAATTATGATCAGGTTGTTACAACTTGAAAGGTAAACAAGTATTAATGTTATGCTTGTAACACTGAAAAGATGCTCTTCTGGTTGAGCCAGTGAGGTGTTAAAAGTAGCCTTGTCATCCACCAAGTAAGCTAATTATCCTAGATTTGAAAGAAAAAGATGTTTCCTAGCTGAATAGCAAGGGTATTCTTGTTAATTGGTAACTGGAAGCCTAAACTGTGAAGATGTGATATATAAATCATATCATGTCCTGCCAATCATAGTTAACAGTCTGGCATGTGCAGAGTGTATGTCATGTGATGGCACATGCCAGATTATCAGATAATAGAAATATGTTAACTAGCATATAGTTGTAATTAATGCACAAGTAGTTTCTTATTTAAGAACTAGTTTATTTACCCATAATTAAGAAATGGGGTTCTTTTCTCTTTTCTACTATTTTAGCATTGAATTGCAGCAGTTTGATTAGATCTGTTGGAATATTATATTATTGGTACTTTTGCATTGATTATCATTAGCCAATTACTAGAATTGGGGTGCAGCTGAGAACATTCAGTCATCTGAAAAGAGTAGAGTAGTTTGGGTGCACATAACATCCAATTATTACACATATCACTTCTGATGTGTCTATGATTAGTGTGCAATTAACATTAAACAGGTTAGGATGGAAGAAAAAACAGTCATTTTCTATTTTCACAGCATTGAGAAACATATATTTATAAAAAATATTTGAAACTCAGCTCCTAGGCCAAGGTGGCATGACAGTGGCAGTGCACAATACCTTTCATCACACCACTAATTTTTAATGACTGGGATAGCCTTTCAGGAATGGGTAATTGCCTGATAGCAATAATTCCAAACTATCTTCCTAAGGTAAGTGAATTTGATAAGTGCAATTCTTCACAAGTATTGTGAATTTTAAACTGTCATGACTTGTGAGCTAAGCTGGCATGGTGCAAAAAAGTCTTTGTACATTGCTACACAGAGATTTGTTGAAACAATTTGTTCATTGGCTGCTAATTATAAACTGTCCAAGATGGAAAAAGGATATGCTAAAAATAGCACTCAGATTGGTAAATTGACCAAAATATCTGGACATGGTGGTTTTCATTTGGAGTATGAATACTAAGGATAAGCGGCAATGGGAACAATTAAATTTTCTTTTCATATATTTATTATCAGAATGAATGAATACAAAGTGTGGATAAAATACAAGTTTGGCAAGGGTGAAGGTAACTACTACTTAGTAATTGATGTCATGAGTGCTGATGAAATCTCTGCAGGAGATCATGCCATGGAAGAGTTGAAGCAGAATCAACCAGATGCATATGATGTTACATTATTTGCTGTCAGGGCACAGAAAATAAACACTGTCACACTAGGTCAGCTTGAGTTGACACACACATGCTTTGATGCATAGTGACATTTATACAAATATTAGGCGTTATTATGATTAACATGAGAAACCATGTCATGTGGCTTGGCATGGTCACCCATGAGGATGCTTGGACTGTGGGCAAGAGGTTTGGGCCAAACCACACACACATGGGCACTCTACACATCCCCAGTTCTCTGCATAGGTGATGGAGTTTGAGTTCTTTTTTCTTATTCCCATTATACTCTTACAAACTGTGTTCTCTGTTCAAACAATTGTTATATGCACAATTAATAGCATTTGAATTAGATGGCATTCTTTTTGACATATTTATGTAAACTAGTGAAACTAGAGGAAAGAAAACAGCAACCCCACATTGATGGCATCATGCTATGCATATATACCTAACCACCAATGTTTGCTGCAATGCTGAAACCATGCATGTGTTGTTGTCAAATACTAGCCTGTCACCACAGTGGGAATGTGTGGCCAAACAACACATATGCAATCAGCCAGATATGCTGCTCTAATCAGTTTAGTGGCAGTGATGTAATATAACCCTGTGTCAATTTGTATTCGGATATTGTCTATATTTGGCATGCTCTAAAATGTGTTGAAAACCACATGCATTGTAAAAATAGATACATATAGCAAATTCTAAAATGGGTGTAAATTGCAAAGCTTCCATGGATTATGAAAGTGCAACTCTTTCCTCTCCCAACTACCAACTTATTATTCTACAGACTATCAAAGATATGAAATTCAATGTTGAAATAAAGTATGCACGACCAGGTGTAAATGATACTCTGTACTATTACAGGAATACTATAGAATGTGACCAGAAAAGTATGGTTAAGGATTTTGCACTAGTTTATTTTGAAGTTCAGCTGGAGAATAGAGGCTATGATTCTGATGAAATTAGCCAGATACTCAGCAAAGGGATTAAACATATTTCAATCCAACATACTAATTAGTAGGTGTCACCAGTAATATTTTTACTTGACCATGTGTTGTCTGGTTTAGGACCTTTAGAAAACTATCATTACCAAAATCTTGTTTTCATGAGATGCAACAGGGGCACAAGTGGCCAGTCTGCAAGCACATATTTCTGCAACATTTTACAGCAATGTGCAGTTTAGTAAATTTTGTCACACTTGCCCCCTGGGACTGGATTTAGAACCCACTCGTATGCCACATGGGACTTTCTACACTAGCTTGTACAGGACATAATATTAGCTGCCTTTTACTTTGTGTGTAAAGTTGACATCTCATTTAGGTTTCAATTCCACCCCTCTAGTTTACCCATCTACAGCACTATTATTATATTTACCAACAAGTCTCTCATGAACAATTCGATTTAGAGAAAACGAAAATAAGCTGCACTAGATTTAGAGAAAACTAAAATAATATTCAAAAATTGGACATCAAAAATAAGTTCAGGAATTGTAAAAATAATTTAGATGCAACATCTGAAAATGACACCAAATTGTTCATTGGGTTATAAAAGTTGAGGAATCCCCTCGAGATTTGCAAGAATGAGAATAAGGGAAGAAAAGATATCCAAGCAGCCAACAGTCAATATGAAATTCAAGGTAGAAATAGAGTATAAACGAGATGGTTTAGAAGATCTGCTATATGTTTATAAATCTGGAATATATTGCACTTGTGAAAGTGAAGTGGAAAATATTGCACTAGAGAAATTCAAAGCTAGACTAAGGAGAATGGGCTACAGCAATAATGAAATTGCAGACATACTGGATATGGGAGTGAAACTGATAATATTTTCACGAAATTAGCTTGCAGAAATACTGCAGGAGTTAACATAATTGGGGAGCCATCATATATACCAGGTTTCGTGGCCTTATAAACGTAGTCCCAGTAGAAGTGGGGAAACAGAAAATTACTTGGCTTTGCTTTCACGTGAATAATTGTAAAACATACTATTACTTGTTCTTGGTCTGTAAAGGCTCACATACTCTGCCCTCAATTAACCCTTGTGTTATGTAATTTCGGTGACTAAATATCTTTTTCGAGTTTAAAGGAATATGGTACAGCGTACGAGGAATGGGCATTACAAGTAGCTCACAGAGAGCCAGTATCCCCCTTGCGGAAGCTCGTTGATTTCGAATATCCTGAGCTGACCCAACTTGTCATAGACATATAGGTTGTTTCCTCTTGCATAGATGGTATATTGGCCATACTGGTACTGCAGACAAGGCATGCCCATGTGTATTGTACTTCCTTGGAACAAGATGTGGCGGAACAGATTGAATGAAGAGTAGTAGTCAATCTGGGAGATGCACATCTCAATCAGGCTCTCATAGCCAAAGCTAGTCTGCCACGGAGCATATTCATCATTAAAATACCAGAAAGGAAACATTGTAAAGCTATGGATAAAGAATTTAAAAAAAATGGAGAGAATGAAGAAATGGAAAAAAAAATCTTTACTAGAACGAGATTCACAGTCTTTCAAGGCAAGTATGACTTTAACGTTTCTTACTAGTACATGTGCAGCCATATCTTTATTGGACGATCAATCTATAAAGACGATTGGGGAAAAGAGACAGCGGATGCTTCGTCAGGCAAGTGTGGGAACTGCGCCAATGAAAGCTTATTGTCGTCAGTGGCAGTGCTGTTTGGCACGTGGTCGCTGCTGCTGCTGCTGATACTAACGTTGCTGTGGTTTTTCGGCGGAGACTTCTTCACTGACGAAATGATATCCTGGACGTCTCTATCCTTATCGCTGCTCAGCTGCTGCAGCATTGTCGCCAGCAGGTGGGCGCGCATTGGCGTAGTGTTGCGTCTAGCGCGGCGCCGGGGCATCGAGTCAACTGAGCGGTGGTGTGCCTGGGATTTTGTAGTTGGACTTGTCGTGGAGCCGTCTTTTATCTCGCCCAACGAAAGCGATACGCTATGACGACGCTCGCGGTTTTCCAGCATTCGGCGGACTAGCCGCGCCAGAGCTATGCGCACATTAGCAACGCGGTCGGCGGCCAGCGCAGCCAGCGACGGCAAAAAGAACTGGTCAAAGTCGACGGGATCCGCTTCCGGGTCCTGGTCATGAGCCAGCAAGGCGGCACATATCTCCACAAAGAATAGACGGCCGCGAAACGACGCGGCATGGGAAAACGAAATGACACTTTCGAAAAAGCGCACTTGGGTCGACGGATCCAGTTTAGTCAGCTCGAAAACGATAGGAAAGGCTGGAGCCACAGCAGCGCGCACACCAGCAACTGGATCATGGGCCCATTCAACAGCCAAGGGCAAAAGACTTGCGACGACGGTGGATGCCGGAAAGAGCTGGCATAGTTTTACAAGCTGACAGGCCATCATTTCGCGCGTCCGCCACTGTTTGCCGTCATGCTTGAATACTTGCAGAATCATCGGCAGGCAGCGCACCCGGCTGGCAGGGGTTAGCCAAGCGAGAGCATCGCCCAGGTTGCGCAGAGCAGCCATTTTGATCTCTGGCGCATCGATAAGAAACAGACACAGAACGCTCTCCAGGTCGGCACTGTACGTAGACATTGGCTTTGTTCCGACGCCAGTCGACGATATGCGGTTGGCAGCCAAGCGTGTTGCGTTGAGCGCTACAGTTATACCATTGACGTCGTCGTTTCCCTCGGCTAGAATGCGCGCGACTTCGTGCAGCGAGCTGGCAAGCGTCTGGCGAGCGTCGCGGTGGTCGGATTTGCTCAGCTGCATGTAAATGTCGCGTAGGCGGTCCCATCCATTCGTTCCAAGCGATGCGAGCAATGCTGGGAAGTTATAGGCGCACTGGTAAACGACGTCGCGACTAACAGCAGCCCGGGTCGATGACCTCGCAGGCGGGCGGGAATTAGCTGTATCGTCTTCATCGTCGTTATCGTTGGCGTTGTCGTCATCGTCATCGTTGCTGTTCCGTTGAATGTTTGCTGCGCGGCTGCCAATGCCATCATGGCTTGGGGTTCGCGACACATCGTTGATGGCTAGCGAGACAAGCGCATCGCGGGAGCGAGGACATTCAACCAGAGCCAACGCAAGCCTTCCAATCGACTCAAACACAGCAGCACGCACATGCTGCGACTGCTCGCGGGGGCCAGTCAGCCGCTCTATTAGCTGCAGCCACTGTTTGTCGGTAACACTGCGCTGGATCTGGTTCTTGTACGCATATGGCTCAGCCGCTGAGTTGATGGTATTTTCGCAGAATGCGCCGGTACGCGAAGCAAGCACCAGCGCAAGGCCTGGCAGCGCATGGCGTGCAGTGCTCTGACGCACTTGCCAGATCGAATCCTGTGCTAGGCGCTGGAAGCACGGAAAGAGCACGTCAATCGCTAGATCAGCAGAAACTGCCTTTGCCAAAGATCCCAGAACAGCCGCTGCATCGCGCCGCACTTCGAATGCCGCATCCTTTGCTGCGCGCTCGACGACTGGGACAAAGACAGCCGGTCGCATTGCTGCGCCAAACTCTGCAGCGACCAGATGTATCATATGAAGCATCAGCAGCTTCCGCCGTGTCTGTTCCACGCGCGCTTCGTCATCCGCAGGAGACACAAAGAACCCACCTCCTCTGCTGCTGCTGCTTCTACCATTCTGCGCAAGGTGCTTGTTGGGCGATAGTTCCTCCACCTCCTCTTGCTCCTCCTCGAGAACAGCACTGATATCCAGCTCGTCGCTCTCTGTTCCGCTGCCGCTGCTGCTGCTATCAGAAACGCGGCTCTTCACAACCATGTCCTTTGTGCGTCGCCGCTGGCGCTGTAGGTGTAGCTGCACAGGGTTCTGCACCAGCCCAAGGACCACGCCATGGACAATTTTTGTATGAAATGTATCGAAATCCAGCTTCTTTCCAAGCGCAACAACCGCCCGCTGTGTAGGCAGTGAGACTGACGTATGCGGTGTCAGCAGTACTCTATGCAGCCACGCGCCAAAGTCTTCATCGTCGTCTTCGTCGTCGTCTTTGCTCTCTTTGCTCGGAACACTGTTGCTGTAAAAGTACTCGAGCACGGGCTCCAAGTTCTGCGCCATTGTTTCGCGCACAAACACCTCGTTATCCTCAGCCAGTCGCTTGGCGATCGGGATCAGCTCACCCATCGCCACTTCGTGTGACTCTTCTGTAGCCAGCAGCCGCCCGACCTCTTTGGCCGCCCAGACGCGCTGGTATATGTAGACGCTGGCAGAGCGCTGGCAAAAGATCTCAAACGGACCTAGGTTCTCTTCTTTGTGCTCCAGCTGCTTAACCTCCAGCTCCTTTTCTTTGTCTTCGACCATTGGCTCCAGCAGGTCGCTGTCGGCCGCGTCCCAGTCGAATCCAAAGTCTACTTTTGTATTCAATTCATATGGTCTTTCTCTTTCGTTTAGAACAAGCAATTAAAAGAAAGAAAGTGGTCAGCCCCTTATTCAACCGTGGTTTTTTATTTTTGCTGTCCTTACCTGCCATTTGTAAACTTTTTTTTGTTTTTTTAAAAAATTAATATTAATAACGGGTAAATGTACAAACTGGAAGTTGGAAAGAACGTAAGAAAGGAAAGGACAAAAAATCAAACCATTCAAACGTTTTTCGTGTATGGTTTCTTATTTGGTTCCCTTTCCCCCTTTTTATTATTCTCTTTCCGCAATTTGATTTTTATATTTTTTTTTTTGAAATAATGAACTTTCTAAAGGTTTTTATTCTTTACGCGCCATTGCTCGCGGCCGCATCTGTCGTCGTAGTGCAGACACCTCCTGAGCAGCAGCGAGAGTTGCAGACTTGCCCCATCGACGCCATTTCATGCGAAAGCACAACCGTTGACGCCTGCTGCTCGCCCGCAAACGGTCTGCTTGTCATGGCTCTGCAGTGGGATGGCAGATATGGGCCCAGCGACGCCTTTACCGTGCACGGGCTGTGGCCTGACACTTGCAAGGGCAAACAGTTGCCTGGCGGCGGCTGCGACCGCGTGCGCTCCTACACCAACATCAGCTCCATCATCGAGCATGGCTCGGACCGCCAGCTGCTCGACGACATGAACACTTACTGGCCGTCCAACAAGGGCGACAACAACTGGTTCTGGACCCACGAGTGGGTCAAGCATGGGACCTGTGTGACTACGCTGCAGCCGCACTGCTACGACCCAGCATCGTACAAGCCGCAGCAGGAGGTTTCCGAGTACTTCCGCAAGGTGCTTGACCTGCGCTCCCACTATGACATATACAAGGCGCTCAACAGCTCGGGCATTGTTCCGACGGAGCCAGAGTCCGGGCGCCGCCCAAAGAACACTTACACGCTGAAGCAGTTCAAGGACGCTGTGCGAGCCGCGTGGGGAGTCGAGCCGAATGTCAAGTGCAGGGGCCGGCGCATGCAGGAGGTTTGGCTGTGGTTCAAGGTCATTGGGCGTGACCGCTACTACCCGGTGGACCCCTGGGGCGCCGACACGTGCCCCAAACGCATCAGCTACCAGCGCAAGGCTTAGTGACTTTTCTCTCTCGCTCTCTCTCGTTTCCTATCAACATGACAAATGTCTGCGCAACACTCCCACCTAGCCAGAATGACAATCGATGCTTCTGTGCTTGTGGGAAAACTAACCATGAAATAAAAAAACATGGACAATTGCAGCCCAAGCCACGCAGTCAAGAACCTAATCATTCCAGCAAATCTCGTCTATATGTGTCGCAGCGCTAGAAACTAACACAATACTAGGGAAATTGGAAAAGACTCACACGCTTCACCTATACCGTAACCGGGTGCACAATACATAGACGCCTCATTTTTTTTTTGATATTTTCTGCGAAACATGTTTTTTTTTTCCCTATGGATATTGTTTCCGCCTCCAGGCTTATACATAACATTAGCTTCCCTCCCTCCCTCCCCCCTCAAGTATCCGTGCAAATAAAATGAATATATGATGCCAACATTTATTCCAATATTATTTTCCTCCTCCCCCACCCTTTCTCTATCCATCTATTCTGTGTTAAGATTTTTATTGTGAAAAAAATGAACTTTTCTAAACTCGACTCTTCCATGGCCATATTTGCGGGCCCACTGGGCTCTTGCTCAGGCAGCGAGTGTCTCCAACACTTGCTCGTTGCTTGTTTGTCTGCTGCCGAATCCAACTCCAATGCTATTTCAGACTACGTTTCCGAAATGTCTGCCTTTCTTGCTTCCGAATCCAAGGATCCACGCGTCTCTCACTTGTTTCCGCTCGGCTTTGACGTCGATGGCTGGATTCAACATCCGCCTGACTCCAAGTACCTTGATGCTGCGCCTGTCAGCTTTGTGCTAGTTGGCTTGTTGCAGCTTGTCCGTTTTCTCCACTTTGTTCACCGGGATGATAACAACACCAACTTTAAGGGTAACTATCCTAATTGCAACCATTCCTGCAGTGACTGTCAACGTTCATCCAACATCCGAGATACTAAACTAGGATGTGCATAAATTATTTTGTAGCGTTTGCCGGACACAGTCTCGGAGCTGTTGTTGCCGTGGCTGCTGCGTCTTACTCACAAGGTGACATTGCTTGTTTCAAAGCCGCATCAAAGACAGCACTTGGGACCCTGCTTCTTGCTAGCTGCGTTCCCTTGTCCTTCAAGCTGCCAACATCCACCTTACACGAAGAAACTGCTATGGCGTCGGTACGCGGAGTGCCCCAGTTTGTGGTGGATACTGTTCTCAAAAAGTACAACACTTTCAAGGGCCACAACGCTGTCCACGTTGCCTCCATCGACGTTGACAACTATCATCTCACTTGCGCTGGCGAGTCAGTCAGCACCATGGCCCATTTCATCAAGCAAGTTCGTCAAAGGATGGCTGCTACGCAGGGTTCTGCTGGAGATCAGTCGGACATTCCGTTCCACAAGCGCAAGCCAGACGCCGTTATCGACTTTCATCCCCACGTCTATGCGCCACTCCATTGCGGCGACCTCCTGGTTTCGGCTGTCGAGCAGCATATGACATTTGCTGTCTCAAAGGGCTGGCTGTTTAGCGCCAAAGACTTACATGATTCCACTGTAAGCGCCTTTACCAACGGTAAAAACGTATTTTCTGGTGTGCAGGACCTGGACCTGACAAGGACCATGGTCGAGTACATTTACACGCAACAGGTCGACTGGCCAAGCACCTTGCTTAGCGAGAAGGACAGCATTATGCGCATTGTTGACTTTGGTCCCAGCGGCGGTCCAATGCCGCTGCACGAACAAACGGTCCTCACAATCCAGGGCCGAGGCATCCAGCTCCTGCAATACGCGGACTCACGTGCTCCGTTGGATACAACCTTGAGTCCCGCAGCCAATTGGCGCACTCAGTTTGGGCCCGCTGTTTTTGATTCGTCGAACAATATGCTGCACACAAGACTGTCCAATCTTATTGGCCTGCCGCCAGTGTTCGTCGGCGCGACGGCTCCGACTACAAGGAGCGTCGACTTTGTCGCTGCTGTTGCTCATGCTGGCTACCACGCCGAGCTCTCAGTCGAAGACACTCTGTCTAGCGACGAGCTTGCTGACCGCATCACCCGCCTTGCCGACGCCATTCCTCCGGGCCACGGAATAACAGTCAGCTGTCGCGCAAACCACAAGGACGACGACTCTAGGCAGCAGTGGCAGCTGCGCGCCATCGCTCGTCTGCGCCAGCAAAACCAGCACCCGATTATTGGGGTCTGTGTCAATGACAGCATTTCTGCCTCCGAGATCGCCATGCTCCAGCGTGCTGGTATCCGGTACATTGCGCTGCGAGCAGCAAAGCCAAGCGATATCGACGGAGCACTGGGGATTGCGCAATCGTGTGCTGCGTTTCCCGTCGTCATCCAGTGGACGGGCGGGCGTTGCGGCGGGGTGCACTCGTTTGAAGACTTCCACATTCCGCTACTCGTTGATGCATACGGAAGGATGCGGGCCCAGGGAAATGTTGTCCTAGTTGCCAGCTCGGGGTTCGGCGATGCTGACGGGGTTGTGCCTTACTTGACCGGCGCTTGGGGCGAGATGTTCAATAGGTCGTGTATGCCCTTTGACGGCGTCATGCTGAGTTCGCGCATGATGGTAGCGCGCGAGTCGCCGGTGGCCGATGCAGCCAAGCAGCTTATAGTCAGCAGGGCGCCAGGCGTAGACCCGTTTGATATGCTGGCACTGTTCGGAGACGCGCCGGAAGGCGGGATCGTTTCGATTCGCAACGAGCATGGGCAGCCCAGGCATGTGGTGGCAAACCGTGCGGCAAAGTTCTGCCACAAAGTAAGCGCCGAGATACTCTTGCAGCCGCGGGACAAGGTGGCAAGCGCCTTGAAGGCCAACCGGGACTGGATCTTGCGTGGGCTGTGCAAGGACTTTATGCGTCCATGGTTTGGCCAAAGCGAGCATCCCTTGGAGCTCTCGGAGATGACGTACATCCAGGTCATTGACCGTCTAGTTGAGCTCATGCATGTTGCCGCAGAGCACAGGTGGATCCACGCTACTTACCGCAACTTTGTGGCCAAGTTCGTCCGCCGCACTTCGATGCGCCTTCAGAATGCCGAGCACGCCTTTATGCCTGAGCTCAAGCAGGGCGTTGTTTACGATGACGCTGTTTTCGACGAGATCGCAACCGTCAAGCTGGCTTACCCCGATGCGCACACGCAGTTGCTTGCGTCGGCAGATATCCAGTACTTTGCATCCCTGTGCAAGCGCCCGGGCCAAAAGGCTGTCCCCTTTGTGCCCTTTCTTGATGCCGATTTTGCTGACTATCTGATGCGCGACACCGAGTGGCAGTGCCAGGATCTTGCCTCCGTGTATAACGGCTCGGCGGGGTTGGACGATGCTGCGCAACGAGTGCTGCTCAACCATGGGCCCGTGGCGGCGCGGTACTCGCTGGTCGCCAACGAGCCTGTCAATGACATCATGGACCGCATCTACAACGGCGCAGTTCAGCTGATAATACCCGAACTCCCTGCAACTGACATTGAGCAGCTAGACCCAGAGTCCTTGCTAAGCATGGAGTCGTTGGAACACACTGTTATTGCCTACCATTCGTCAGAGGGACGCACATACCAGCTGCCGCTCCATCCGCAAAGCGAAGGCCCAGAGACGCTCCCGAGTATCCGTGCTTGGCACAGAGTGCTTCCTAGAAGCAGCGACTCCAAGGGAAACACCAACAACAATAACTGGCTGCACAGCATTCTCACCAGTCCCGCTATCGTTCAGGATAAGAAGCTAGTTGACAACTACGTCAGTCGGTTGCTGCGCCCTAGATACGGGCGGGCCGTCACCGTAATCGACGACGCTACAGCTGTCAACAGCCAGGCGTCGCCGCTATCGGTAAAGGTGTGGAATAATGGCCCAACGCCAACAACTCTAGAAACATCGCACAGGTCTAGCTCGCTCGAGCTGTCGCTTACGCTGTGCAATGACAATGTGATAGAGCTGGTTTTGCCGCATAGAAACAGCTCGCTGGTACTGAGGTTCTTGTACACCGGCAACAAGACGCCGCTTGCTCCGATCCACGAGATAATGGATGGCCGCGACGACCGCATCGCCAGGTTTTACACCGACCTGTGGCGCCGCGGCACAGATACGCAGACGCCAGCCATCCCGTCCCCTTCCAGTACCAGCATGAGCTGCTGCACTGCGCCGCAAACATACACACAGTGCAGGGTTCCCGTATGCAGGGACTTTTCGCTCGACATGCTTGCGATCGAGGCGCTTCCGGGCGTGTTCGGCATCCTCACCGACGGATGCGTCAGCGCGGGGCTCCTCGATATGGTGCAGACAGAGTATGCGGTCGAGAAATGCAACGGCGGCAGCCTTTTCGCTTCGCTATCGCAGGGCGACGAGTTGGATATTGTGTCACGTGTCAACGAAATGCGCACTGTGCCAGGGCTCGGCAAGCAGGTAGTTGCGGTATCCGACGTGTTCGTAAGTGGAACCAAGAGAAAGTGCGCCGAGATAAGGGCGACGTTCTTGTTCAAGGGCGCGGCAGTAGCCCCGGGCCGCTGCTTCCGCCATGTTGAAGAGCCCACGGCCACGATATCCGCCATTGCAGGCGATGTTCTCAAGGTGCTTGAATCCAAGGAGTGGTTCTACCACATTGTCAGCGACCAAAGAGCAAGGGAGGGCGATACGCTAGAGTTCCACTTGCGCTCCGAATACACGCTTAGCTCGACTGGCGCCTACTTGCATGCAGCAACCAAGGGATCCGTGAATCTCGTACAGGGGCTT
>JANBOT010000043.1:0-26857 GCA_027575385.1 Coemansia sp. RSA 2399 | reverse complement strand
TACTTTTGAATTTTTCTGAAAGGCCAGGGACTAGCAACAAAAGCGATGTCTTAAACAAACCTCATTGCTGAGACCAGCGCCGAATAACAGCAGGCACGTCGATGCGATCAGCCACCAGATCAACAACCTGGCCAGGCTCCAGCATCATCTGGACCATCCGGTACTCCTTGGGTGCACGCGTGCCCTGCGCAGTACCAGCAAGCAAGTCATTGCGGCCAAGCGTGCCACCACCCGCGGCACTTTCGGCAGCCATGGATGTAGCCACAGGCCGGACGATCTCCATCTCCACCAGCGTCTCAAACGCCTTCAGCGCTACGGGCTTCTTGTACACCCTCATTGCACCGCCGGCAGCCACGGCCATCAGGTGCCGCGACATAAAGGTCTTGTATTCGTTGTATACCATTTCGAAATTGTACTTGCTGCTCCCGCCTTGCACAAGGCTCTTCATTGCGATGACCAGACAGAGCTCGAGAAGCGAGATGCTGGAGAGCACTTGGAACTTCGCAGACATCGCTTCCTTTGCTATGTCTTCCTTCACACGAGAAACAGATAGCCACGGATCTAGAGTCGACAGGCGGGCGGCTGCAGGGATGAAGGCGCGGAACAGCTGCCGGACATCTTTCCCAAGATCAAAGACGTCAGCAGCGTATGTTTCAGCTTCTTTGGTGGCGAGGATCTCGTCAACGCGTGCGTTAAACTGCTTGGCATGGGAGCTGGACACAACGGTAGCGGAACCTGCCACATATAGCGCATTTCTGAGAATCGATTTGAAATCAGACAACGACTGCGCATTGTGGATGTGGATCTGCCTGTGCGAGAACCGCGACTTGACGCGCTTTTCTAGCAGGTCCATGACGTCGATGCGGGCGGTAACGCCCAGAACAGCAATCGGCGTCTGTTGGATCTGCGCTATGTCAAACAACGTATACAGCAGCGACTGCTTTGGGTGTTGGGCTAGCAAATCAAACTCCTCCAAGATAAACAGGACCGGCGGCTGTTGCGCTTCGTCTTCTGTGCCTGCGGCCCGTAGGAGATTGAGAATGTACGAGAACGCATCAGAAAACGACCCGATCAGAATGTTCTCAAGGTCCTGTTCGATGAGCAGCTGGCGTGCAATGTCGCGCAGGGCGATTCTGTCGCTGGTGTGGATGAATCCGCTAAGCCGGACAACGTGGTACTTTATCGTATTAGGGCTTTGGTCGCCGTTGTGTTTCTCTGCCAAAGCGTCAAGAGCCTTGTGTACAACCGACGATTTGCCAGAGCCGCGGGGGCCGATTAGCAGCGCAGAGTTTCCCTCGTTGCTGGACACTGTGTGGTCGAGGAGCGAGAAAATGGCATCGAACTGCGGAGTCAGTCCGACCAGCTCCGGAAGCGGCAAGCGTCCATATAGCCGTCCAAGGACCAGCTGTTTGCTTTTGGTGACATCACCGGCGCCGTCCTTGGTCTTTGGCAACGCATCGCCCTTTCGTGCAGGCATAATACTAAACGGAGAGCAAAATAAGCTTATTGTAAACAAACACAGAAAAGAAAAAAAAGTAAAGGAAGGCAAAGAGAAGCAACTTGTTTGGGTTTCTGGTAGACAGACACTAAAACGCTCAGGCAAAGAAATACTTTTTCTTCTCTCTTTCTTTCTTTCTTTCTGGCTCGCTTTATTTTTTTGTTGACATTTTCACTTATTTACACCTTTGTTTGTCTAATTCAACCGCATTACTTTTGTCTTTACTTTCAGGAAGAAAAAAAAAAACTCGATAATGTCCGCGGCAAAGGCACTAAACAAGAAGAAGCGCGCAACACGGCAAAACTCGAACGTGTTTGCAATCTTTGACCAGAAGCAAATACTAGAGTTCAGGCAGGCGTTTGAGATATTCGACCACAACTCGGACGGCAAAGTCGACCGGGATGACTTGCGCGAGATGCTCAGCTCGCTGGGACAGAACATGCCCGACAGCTACATCGACGCCATGATGAGCGAGGCACCAGGGGACTTTAACTTTACAATGTTTCTGACGCTGATGAACGAGCACGTAAGCGGTACCGACCCTGAGAGCGAGATCCTGGCGGCGTTCCAGGCATTCG
The DNA here is from genome assembly GCA_027575385.1 of Coemansia sp. RSA 2399. Taxonomy (NCBI): domain Eukaryota; kingdom Fungi; phylum Kickxellomycota; class Kickxellomycetes; order Kickxellales; family Kickxellaceae; genus Coemansia; species Coemansia sp. RSA 2399. The sequence goes on along the minus strand of JANBOT010000043.1, from coordinate 24,781 downwards.
ACATCGACGGCAACGGCCTCATCCCCGTAGACGACTTGAAGGATGCGCTGATGGAGATGGGCGACCGCTTTTCGCGCAAGGAGGTTGACGTCTTGTTCAAGCACGCTCCCATCACCTCCGACGGCTTCCTCAAGTACCGCGAGTTTGTCCAGATGCTCAAGCACGGCGAGTAGAACGCGACAGAGGAGAGCTCCCCCGTCTCTTGCATACAGCAATTTCCCATTTAACAACATCATTTTGTAAAAGTCGTACATGAACAAGCGAAGAAAGAAAGAGAAAACCCGTCGTCCCTCGGACTGATTGGGATGAAAGAAAAATGCTAAGCGCTGGCTCGTCTGTCGCTCGACGAGGCATCTGAGTTGCGCAGCGACGCAAGATACGCCTCCCAAAGGACTACAATCTCCTCCTGCGTCTCGATCAGAGATGTCAGATAGGACTCGACGGCCGCTTGGAAGTCGCGCACCCGGCCCACGTCAAAGCGCGCCACCTCCTGCTTGATGATCTGGGACACATCGTCGTACTCATTGCGGCTGCCTTCGGTGCGGATCTCTGCTCGTGCGATTTCTCCCTTGAGTTGCGCAATGCGCTCGGCCGATGCCTTTCCCGGGGTCTGAACATAGCTCTCAAGCACCCGGCGCCTCTTTAGTAGCTCTGAAAGGCTGTTCTGCCACAGCGTATGGGCACGCCCCCGCGCCGCAAATGCCGCGCGCGCTGCGCCAATCATCCGGATGTACTCGTCGGTGGTGAGCTGGAAGCCTGCAAAGTCAGCGACGCCCTGGCGGCTCTGGAGCACCTTGAGCTTTTGCTGCAGCGACCCCATGTCAGTTAGCCCGTTCGACAGGTTCTTGCTCAGCTCCTGTCCAGCCATGTTGAGATACGCCTCGCCAAGCTCTCCATGCGCGATCGAGAGCTCCTGTCGCTGCCTCTGGCTATAGTCCAAAGCCCGCAGCAGCGCGCGGAGCTCCTCCTCAATGGCATCGAGCTCCTGCATGCGTCTTGTGAACCACTCGTCCTTTTCCTTGTACTTTGTGCTGCCCCATCCGTCGCCAAACAGCCCGCTTCCTGCGCTGGCGCCAAGCTGCGATCCCTTTCCGCTGATCTCCATCGAAACGCGGATACCCGTGATGTCCCGCGCCGTGGTGGCGAAGTCGTCGGCCTCGAGGAATGTTTGGAAAACGCTGTCGCACCACAGTACCGGGTGCTCGCTGATGCGCGCAAGACAGCTCTCCAGGCCGGCTCGGCGTGCTTCGACAAACTCGTCTTCAAACCGCCCCATGGATTGCTTTTCGGGGATTGGCGGAACAATGATGCCTGGGTGTTTGGCTGTAAGCTCCTGGATAAGCCAGTCAAAATCGCGGTACCGCCGCCGAACAACCATGCTGCTCTCGCGGAAAAACGTTGCATCGCTCTGCGTGTACACCTTGTACGCTATGTACGACTTTAACGAGTCGCTAACCTTGACTGGGTCGGTTATACGGATGCTAAACCTTGGCATCTGATCTGCTGGCGTGGGATCGAGCGACCTTCTCCGCTGGTGCGCCATCATATATGCGCGCGATATCGACCCTCGAGACGAAGGAGGCCCGGCTGCGCCAGCACTCGCTCTGTCAGTGGACGTCGATGCTCGCGGCGGCGATCCTTCCTCGACGTGGTACTTTGCACTGATGATCTGCTCATGTTGAAGCGGAGGTGATAGCTGCTGGTCGTATGGATGTGGGTTACGATGCTGCTGTGATATATCGATCGCAGGGTACTGTACGCCATCTACGTTGCTGCTATCAACCAAGCCTGCGTTTGCTTGTCCAAACAGCCGTGTGCCGGACAGGGAGCGGGTCTGTCGCGTCTGGGCCACGCCATTCTTGCTGGATGGCGCAGAGGACACGTCGACGCTTGCCCTCGTCTGGGACACTGGTGTTGCTAGGATAGGCGACTCGTCGGCCTCGTTTCTGGCCGCTGCACTGGATAACGGATCTTCGAATGCTGCCGGAGAAAGCGTCTTTCCAAAGACTCTGGGTGAGCGAAGTCCGCGCTTGATTACACCTACGCGACGAGCTGTTTGGACCGGCGTTGCCATCGACCCGGCAGAAGATACCGGCTTCTTCCACGGTGACGCAAGAGCGCCTGTGTTATCAGCCGAGGGCGGTCCATCCTTGCTTTGAGGCTGGCTGCTGTCTACAGAGTGCAGTGTCTCACTTGTCTGTGTATCTGTGGTGTATGTGCCGGTGCCACCGTCCTTTGCCAAGCCATCACTGGAGGTGCTCAAGCGTAGCTTGTTGCTCAGTTGCTTGTGTAAATGTGCCGATTCGTCGTCAGCGGAATCCTTTGCTGAACCCAGCTCTCCTGTTATCTGGATGCCCTGGGACTCTTCAAGGCCTGCGGCAGACAGAGACGCCTCTTGTCCCTTGCTGTCGGATTGGGCAACATCGTCCCAGGGCGACGCCTCATTGCCAAATGGATTCATCTCGTCGGTGTCAAATGTAAATGGCTGTTGCTGGTGCTGGCGGGCCGCATCAAAGCCGCCACTTCCAAAGAGGTCATCGTTCTCCATGTATAATGCAAGAGATTAACAACTAGTAAATGCTGCCAATGAATTGCGTCGTTGCAAGATGGAAAAGAGAAAGAAAAAAGCGTGTGCCAAGACAAAAGGCGGCAAGCTTTGCGCTTTATTTTTTATTTTCATTTTATTTTGCAGTTGTACGCTTGCGCGTGATTTTTCATCCGCAAGCCCACAAGCAAACGAGATTGCAGACCATTTCTCACTGCAAGGTCGGTAGGGACTTGAGGTGAAGCGAGGTGAGGTGAGGTTTTCTTCGGAGACTTGCCAAGCTTTTTTACTTTAATAATTGTTTGTAAACACCAGAACTTGGTTTCCCATGAAGCCCAAGGCAGAAAAGCCGGCGACCGGCAGCAGCTCCCGCAGCGCTGGAGGCACCCACGCAAACGAAGGAACGGCGATATACGAGGAGCTGCTGGAGTACTACAACAGCAAAATAGATGCCCTTCGCCAGACACGCGACGCGCTAGAAGCCACGAAACCAATATTGACGCTGCCTAGCACGCCGCCTGCGGATGACGATGGCGACCACGAAACAGCGGTGCGGCAGCAGCAGCAACGAAACAGGGTATTCGTTTCCCTAGAGCTGCTGGCAGACATGGTTGATGAGATGGCCATTGACATTGTGTTTGAGACGTTCTTTGAGGCCCGGCGGGGCGTGGGCGTATACACAATGAGCAACACAAGGTAAAGTACGCGCCGATGGGTTTTATTCCCTCCCGTGAAAAGGATATTATAACGCTGCGACATGTGGATCTAACTGTGTGCCATCTCTGTATCTGATTGTTCTGGGGCGGAACTGCACTATCCTCTCCTGCATTGTAGCTGCGATTGTGACGGTGGTAAGTGTGGCCTGATAGACTGCGATTCAGCGTGTTTTGTTGTTGATGTTTGCTGTATTGGCACCTAATAAGCACGGGGTTTCTATTGTGCTGCTCATGTAGCTGCTGGCGCAGTCAGCGTGGCAGAAAACGCGGACTCGGACACGCATTCGTCGCAGGGGAACGGAGCGGACTTGTTTGAATGCCCAAGCTGCGAGCGGTCCTTCCCGGCGGCGCGGTTTGCGTCGCACATGGACAAGTGCATGGGGCTGAGCAGCAGGCGCACTGCCACACGAAGGTAATAGCCGTGACAGACGGAGCAAAGAGAGATGCAGATGCTTCGTCATGTCCTGTCGGCGGTGCTCTCCTCTCCCGCTGGATTTGACTTTTGTGGACGTTCCATTCATGTTCTCCAAATGGCGCAGCACCCGCGCGCCTGCTGTTTTTTTGGCACTGTAGATCGAAAGCGAATAGCGCGGGGTCGACGCCCGGCCAGGCAGCGGCAGGCTACGACTCGTCGAGCGAGAACAGCACCGCCGATCGAAAGCGCAGGCGCTGAACAGCCCAGATCTTCTTCATCCGCCATTCTGCAGGCACTATTTCGGCGATGGCCATTGCAGCTTCTGGCGCCTGTCCCAGCCACAGCTTCTCCACATACTGCAAGGTCGATTGTGTCAGCAGCTCCAATTGTGCCATGCGTGGTTTTGCCTGCACCAAGTGTGCTCAGATGGCGCTGAGATGAAGTCGGTGGTTTTGTCCCCCCCAATCCGAACACGAGACTGTCGTTTCGCCGCGCAGGGTTAGGGGGCGGCCGGAATAGGGGAGCGCTGGCTTCCCCAATCGGATTGGGGGGTCGGAAGCGACAGCTGGGCCGCCAGCGCTGCCAGTTTTCTGCCTGAAGCCAAAACAAACGCAACAAGCCTCTCCCCCCCTCTCCTGGCTCGCCAAACAGGCAAAGGAAAAGAAAAAGGCACCGCGCATTCGTTTCTGGGTGGGCGGCTGGGACACTCACTGCATTTCCCCCTCGCCATTCTCGGGATAAGGGGGTGGTGTCCTTCTCTGCTCGGGAAAGGCTTAAATGCGCTGGCATCTTCCAGCCTCTTGGGGGAGGCCTCCAACCCTTCGCAAACGCTTCTTCTTCAACTCTGCCCACCTTTATAGCACCTTTTTCAGCTCTTTAACCAGCGCAAGCTTTTTTAGCCCAACCCGAAATAATACTACCAACAGGACAACCATGTCGCGTGAGGATTTTGTTTACAAGGCCAAGCTTGCCGAGCAGGCTGAGCGCTACGACGGTACGTAACTGGTTTATTTGTTTTGTTTTGTTTGTTTTGTTGGCATATGCCTCATTGCACAGGCGCCGTGGCAGCAAGTCTGCCAGAGGACTGTTTTTTCTTTTCTTCCTTTGCCCGTTTTGCGCGGTCCAAGACCGTGCCGAAAGAGGCTCTGCTTCTTCAAGAAAGCAATTGTGCTTACTGCCTTTTGTCAAAGTTTGCGCATTTGCAACGGCTCTTTTTTCCCTCAGTGACGCTCTTTTCTTTCTTTTTTATCTGGAGGAACAGATCGTCATTGTGTGTGATGCACAACAGACGCACCTGCTTCTGCTTTCGTGTTTACCTCTCCCTCTCCTCCTCCGTTGCCTGTTTGTGACTGGGTGCGCTATGGCTTTTCCCCTTCCCCCCTCTCTCATTCCCTCTCGCTGCAAGCGCAATTCACACTGCTAACATCCACCCAGAGCTTTTTGTCTCTCAACTCGTGATGCGGTGCTTGTAGAAATGGTCGAGAACATGAAGAAGGTCGCTGCAGAGGACCAGGAACTCACTGTCGAGGAGCGCAACCTTCTCTCGGTCGCCTACAAGAACGTCATTGGAGCCCGCCGTGCATCGTGGCGCATCATCTCGTCCATCGAGCAGAAGGAAAGGTCAAAGAACAACGAGCACCACGTCGAGATTGTCTCCGAGCAGCGCGCTGCCGTCGAGAAGGAGCTCTTGGACATTTGCAAAGACATTCTCGATGTCCTCGACAACCATCTGCTGAAGCGGGCCACGAGCGGCGAGTCCAAGGTCTTCTACCTCAAGATGAAGGGCGACTACTTCCGCTACATTGCCGAGTTCGAGACCGCTGACGAGCGCAAGTCCTCCTCCGAGGAGTCGCTCAACGCGTACAAGGCCGCCACCGAGACCGCCAACTCGGATCTCCCGCCGACACACCCCATCCGCCTCGGCCTGGCGCTCAACTTCTCAGTCTTCTACTACGAGATCCTCAACTCGCCAGAGAAGGCTTGCCACCTCGCCAAGCAGGCCTTTGACGATGCCATTGCGGAGCTCGACTCGTTGTCGGAAGACTCATACAAGGACTCGACTCTCATCATGCAGCTCCTGCGCGACAACCTGACACTCTGGACATCCGACATCCAGGACTCTGCCGACGCCGCCAAGGACGAGTCCAAGGACGCTGCTGCCCCAGAGAAGGACGCCGAGTCTGCTGCTGAAGATAAGGATGAGGCGGCTGCATAAGAACAAAAGCCTGACCTCGTTTTGGGCCTTTGTGAGCTTCTGTGGCATCTAAAATATCTCCCCCGGCAATACTTTTTTCTTTCTTTCTTTCTTTCTAATTCCAACTTTGACATGATTTTTTTTTCTTGATGGATAACTGCAACGGAAGTGTTTGTCTTTCAAGGAGGAGGAGGAGACCTGGAAGTTTGCAACAGCGCCATGCATCTGTAGATTTCGCAGAAGCTGCTGATAGCCAGAAACGCAGGTACCAGGACCCACGGGATGTTCATCCCAACAAAGTACCCGAGGCGGTAGACGGGCTCAGGGCGGCAGTTGGACGCAGGGCTCATGAACTCGGTCCCAAAGTAAATTGCGACAGAGTACAGATGAAGAAGGGAGGCCGATAGCTGCGCCAGGTGACGGATGGCGTGCATGTCGGACCAGATGGCATAGGCGGCGGTCCAGCAGAGCGGAGCAGTCGCCAGGACTGTGATGGCCTCGAGGGCCCGGACCATCGAGACTGCGCCTAGGTATCTGCTGTCGCTGAGCGCATACTCCTTCCACATATCGGCGACCATGGTCTGCTCCTGGGCAAGTGTCCTGTAGTGCGCGAGGTAGTACAGCTCGAAGAGGCTGTGCAAGGCGCCGCACAAGACGAACCATAGCGCGGTGAGTCGCTGGGACAGCGCGATCCGGCGGCGTCTGGCTGTGTACACGCAGAATGTTGCGGTAAGGAGCGCAGCAATAGATGCACCCATGGTCGACACCAGCGCCCCTGTGGTGTGCGCTGGCGCTGTGTATCCGGGGAGCTCGAGCGTCGGTGGAAAGTACGGGTGCTGCGGAGGCAGAGTGCCACCTCCTCTGGTAGCATCGCTGTCGGGTGCGATGAGACGATCCATTGTTGCGCTAAAATGAAAAGAGTATAGAGCCATATAGCGCGATAAGGCATGCGGCTTGTTGGCGAGAACGATCCAAAATGCCTTGTTATATGTCGCCTGTCATGTTATGGACATTCCGCCCGAAGTTAAACAAACAAACAAATAAACAAATAAAATGAACGTACATGAAGAAATTCGCTGATAAAAGTGGATGAAAACAGGAAATAATTAAAGAACGAGAGCTTCTCAGACAAACACAGAGCCCCCTCACTCGTTGAGCTCGAATGAGAGCTGACCCGCAAGCTCATACTCGATGGCCAGATCGAGTTCGATCACGTCCTTGTAGCAGGTCAAGCGCTGCTCAGAAAGGTAGAGCTCTTTGAGGCGGGTGCGGACAGAATCTGCATAGTGCACGGTCTTTGAGCGGCCCTGGCGGGTGAGCGGGACCATGGACACCAGCTGCTTGAACAAACGCAGGTTGCGCTCGAGATCGTCATCAATGTCGTTCAGGCGCGTATCGAGGGTGGCGGCCTTGGACTCAAGCAGCTGCGCGCGCTGCTCGCTGCCAGCTGGAGCAGAGACAGAAGCAGGAGCCTCGGGATCTATGGTCGAGTCGCTGGCATCGACGGGATCGGGCAGGATACTGGCGAGCGTACGGCGATCCACCTCCATCGTCTTAAAGGCGGCAGCACAGTTGATGCGCGCCATCCATTCAGCTACGGCGTCATCGCTGGGCGCCTTGACCAGGACCTCGCTGCCGTCGCCAGCCAGAACACGGAAGACATGCGGGTACTTTTTGTAGGCAGCATCGACGACAGCAACGCCGTTGCGCAGGGGAATGATGCTCTGGATTGAGACTGCCGGCTTTTGCGCGGCGTCTGGGCTGGTGGATGCGGGCATGTGTGAGATCATCTCCGAGTGCGCAGCGTCGTTTGGACGGAACAGGTAGAGACGGCTGCCGCTGAGAACCATCCAGACGTCCTTCCACCTGCGCACAAAGCCGCGGCGGCCGTTGTCCAGCCGCTCCATCTTGCGCGACACACAACCAGCCATGTCGATACGCAGCAGCGCATTTCCGTTGAGCAGCACATTTCCGTTGGGCTCCAAGGACGCGGCGGAGCTTGAGTTGGTAGCTCCTTTGATGGCATTTCTGATAGTGGATCCGACAATGACGCTGCTTTCAAAGGACTGCTTCACCTGCTCGGGCTGCTGGTGCTGCTTCTGGCCATGGCCCAGTGGCGGCGCTGCCTGTTGGTAGATGACGCCTGACAGCGGCCGACCCTTGCGTAGGGACACACGACGCTTGACGTGGCCCTTGAGACTACTTAGACGGATCGTCTCGACCATGGCCGGCTGCGCTGGGGCGACGATGTCGGTGGGTGAAAAGCCCGACTCCATGTTAGCCATCATTGCATTGGTCCGCAGGCTTGTCGGCGACCCAGCCTGGAGAAGCGCGCTGGAGGATGAGCCAGCCGCAGACTCTGCTGTTGGGCTGGTATTGTCGCCGCCGGCCAGAGGTGAGCTCCTGAACGGGCGCGCTGCAGTGGCGGAGCGCACAGTATCGACAGCGTTATTGTGCAGGTTGTTGGTATCGATGCGCGGAAGGTCCTTGGGACTGGTAGTATCGATGCGCGGAAGCTTAGTGGGACTTGTGGCGGTCTCTGGCGAAGTCGGCGATGGCTGCTGCTGGACAGCGACAAACGGATCTGCAGAGTTTGCACGCATCCTGCTCTGGGCGGCCGAGCGGGGGAAGGTGCCATGCGACGAGTAAGGGCGCAACACCGCAAGCGCTTCGGGCAGGTGCGGGGTGCTAGCTGCGGCTGCCTCTGCTGTTGGCGTGATCGGCAAGCTGCTCAGGCTTGCAATGGTGCTGATCCTGCGTTTCGCGCCAGCTGTGTACGAGTACTGTTCCTTGGACGGGATATCCAACGGCGTCAGCGGCGGCTTTGCGGGCGCATGCGTACCATTAGACGACGCAAACACCCGCCGCAGCCACCCGGAGATGCCTGGAGCCTGGTGGTAGTCCTTGGTAGATTCGGTCAGCAAGGGGCTCGAGAAGAGCTGGGAGGCCCCTGTCTGCAGCGCGCGGGAGTCGACGGAGCACACAGTGCCTGTGGATTCCGAGAGGAGCATGCCAACGGCGGACGGCGCGTCAGTTGGCGCATACTCGAACTTAACCATAGTGACGTTCTCGTAGAGGATGTCGAGGATCTCGTCAAACATCTCGCTCTCGCGCGACGCTGCGTGCTCGTCCAGGAGCTTCGCGCGCGCGACGAACTGGGACTTTGAGATCTTCTGGCGCACACGCGGGTTGTGGGCGTCGGTGTGTAGCAGCAGGATGGCATAGGCGTACGCATAGACGACGTCGGCCGACCGGAACAGACCCGCGTTGCAGGCATCGTAGCGGTGCGCGAAGCTGGCGATGACGCGGTCGATCTGCTGCGACTCAGACGGCAGGTGTAGCTGTTGGAACAGCTGCCGCAACGCAAAGTCCACTGGCTGCTCATGGAAATCGAACCGCTCCATGTACGCCTCAAGCAGCTCCTGGTTCTGGCGATCTCCCTTGCTCAGCTCAGATCCCAGCTGCGTCGCCGGCGTACGGCCCTCCACCGCATCAAGCTGCTGGCGCAGGTACTCGCTGTGCCGCGTCCCGCTCCCTTTTCCGCTGTCGTCTGCAGCAGCAGCAGCAGCAGCAGCAGAAGCTGTCTCCTTGTGCTCGTACGTCGCACTGTCTTGGTCGCTGTTGGGATCGGCTTTCGTGGTGCTGTCTTTGTTCATGTCGGCATTGGATGCTATCGACTCTATGCTTCGACGACCGCCATCATCCTCAGAGCCTTTGGCGGGCGATCTGTCTCTTTCGGCGATTGTGGGTGCGGTGACCTCGCCCGCATATGGCTGTGGCGTCAGCAGTTGTGTGCCGCCGCCGATACTCATCTGCTCCTTCTGGTACGGCAGCTCGTCCGCCGCAAATATCGCACTACTCAGAATGCCGTCAGCGTCGATGTAGATGCTGCTGCGCGAGCTTGTGCTCAAATACCCAACCACCTCAGCCTCGGCCACGCTGCTGCCGTTGCTCAAGATGCTATCATCGCTCAAGCTGCTCAAGCTGCTCTTGCGGCTGCTGCAATCACTTTTCCTTTCCTTGTTTTGTTCTAGTGCCGAGGATTGCTGCTTTTCGCCAGTGTCCTTCTCCCGTGGCAGATGTGGCGGCGGCGGCATGTCAGGCAAAAGGAGCTGGTCGTTTCTGTGGGCAAACGTTGACGCCGACGACGCCGTTGATCCGGCCGAAGGCGGCTGTGGTGGCAGACGTTCTGCAAGCGCCTGCGTAACGTCGGCGAATAGATCGGCTGACGACGGCAGATCCAGCATCAACGACTGCGTGACAAGCGGACGCCTGCTCGGCTCCTCTTCGTTCTCGTCGCCGCTGCAAGATACCTCCTGGATGTCGAACAGCAAAGGTTCCTCTCCATGCTCGTCGGCGCCAGCGCCAAGCTGCGCCGCCACCACCTGCGGTGCAAACAGATGCTGGTTCTGGTTGATGATACGACTCCATCGCTTCTCCGTCTGCCCCTTCGAGAAGAGGTCAGCGTTGGTGTACATCGACACAGAATGTACCCCACGCACCCGCCGGCTCATTGCTTCGGTCTGCTTCCTGTTATTAGCCTTAGCAATGGCCTGAGGCCGGATGCCCCTATGATCGGTCGCTTCCTCCTCGTCCTCCTCCTCATCATCATCATCCTCGGCCTCTTCGCTAATATTGTTCAACGCCGTGGGTGCGGTTCCTGAGCGTGTAGCGCTAGCTTCAGCTACGCCCTCGATGTCAGCTGCCTCGTCATACTGGCCTTCCTCGTCTGCCTCGGCTTCGGCGTTCTTGCTGGCTATCAGGAGCTCGTATTCAGCAAAGAGCCGCGATCTACGCAGCTCATCACGCGAGAGCTGGATCGGCCGTGCAGGCGCTCCGTACATCGACATCTGCCTGCGTAGCCCATCCACCGCCGCAGGATGATGGTCTCTGGGCATGTACATCGACATCACTCGCGCTCCGCCGTTGCCGTTGCCGTTGCTGTGTGCCAGATCTGGTACCAGATCTGGTGCTGGTGCCGCTGCCGCTGTGTGCAGGCGGACAGGCAGGCTCGTGCCCATCATTACGCTGCTCTCGTCGGCACTGTCGCCATCCTGGATGTGGATCGACAGCTTGCGGTTGTCGGACTTCCTCCTATTCTGGCGCCTCCTAGTTGGAGTGCCGTCGGGTGTCAGCGGCTGTTGCTGGCGGTGCCCATAGGCTATTGGGAGATCGATTGCGGAGCCAAGACGCGCGTTGGACGTGCTTGGGCGCATCTGCGCGCCTGCCTCGCTCTTGTTCCTGCGGATCCTAGGCACAGCTGCAGACGAATATATCTGGTTGGCATACGCAGGCTCTGGCGCAGCCGATTGTGAACGTGCCACCCTATGTGACGGTAGAAGGGCATGTGCGGTACCGGGGCGAATGTTCTGTGCGGCCGGATCTGCGCCATGGCCAACAGTGATTCCAAGGCCGCTGTTATGCCGAGCCCCCGCATTCTGGGGCTCTGTGGGCACATAGGTTGTCCAGCGCGACGATGGCGCACCACCCTTTTTTCTTTTCCCTTCACCCAAGCCAACTGCCTCGCGCAAGATCGAGTCCACACGCGACAGCGACTTGACGTGGATGTCGCGCCATCCGCTGTGCCTCCTCTGCGTCTTTTTGGCTGGACCCGGCCCTTGTGCTGCTGTTTGTGGTCGCTGCTGAGGCCAAAAGCCATTCACAGTGGTGCCTACATCGCGGCTCGTAGCTGGTCGCTGTGGCTGCTGCTGCTGCTGCTGCTGGCTCTGGTAATGGCTCTGGTGCCTCTGTAAAAAGTGCGGGGCAGGCGTCTCGGCGGACCTCTCTGCAGAAGTCGCTGGTCGTTGTAGCTGCTGCTGCTGCTGCTGGTTCTGGTAATGTCTCTGTAAAAAGTGCGGTGCAGGCGTCTCGGCGGACCGCTCCGCAGCAGTCGCTGGCCGGGGCTGGCTAAACCCCGGCGAGTCGGGGCTTGGGACCGACCAGCTGGCACACGCCTGCGCCTGCTCCACCGAGATCGTCGACGAAACAGGCGTCATCGGTACCGTCATCGTCGCTTGGTCGCCGGGCAATGCGGAAGCACCCTGCTTGGCGTACAGCAGCTGCCTCAGCGCCCTGATTCCGGGCTCCTCCACAAGGGGCACGCCCTCGTACGCACTATTGTAGGTCGTACGCTGGACCGGCGGAGCGCCGCGGATTGGATTCAGGCGCGCGTTGTAGTACGATGTCTGGGGCGTCAAGTGTGGCCTCGGGAAGTCGCTGTCGGCATGATGTGGCTTAGCAGACCGCGCACTGAGCTCGGCTAACTGGCTCAGCCCGTTGTATGCGGCTCCTGGCCCGTTGAGCGCCAGCGCCACCTACAGCGCATGCAAGAAGCAAAGGACAATGCGTTCTGTTTTTAGTACACCAATGTCAATGCACACAATCGCGAAACCCGTTAGCGCCAAAAATGGGCTAGAATAGCCACGCATGCTTCGCCTTTTGTGGTGGGATTGAAAAACGCTCTTGCGGTGGATGTTGTTGGGGGGGGGAGCATATGTTTGCTATTCTGCAAACCTAGCGTGGTTCTTCTCGATCTCCCTCTTTTCATTTATCGCGCTGGCGCTTATTGTACACAAGGCATTGGAATAAAAAAGGGATTCTTTGATAGTGGATTTGGACGCTGTGTTCGCCGCCTGCATGTGTTTGACCCACCCGTCCAATAACAGCAGATCGCGGGATGCAAGCGGCCCAACTTTGGTCTGCTGTCTTCTTTGAAGCAGTGAGGTAGTTTGTTTGTAATCCCTGCCGCACTTGCAGCTAAATGGCAGAAGATATGCATCAGTGCAAAAGAAAAAAAGGCTGATAAAGACGAGGGGGTGAAGCTAAAGCGGTCTTGCTAGCTCAGCTTCTAATCCAGAAACGGACATTCTCCACGGTCCCACGCCCAAAGGGTGGAGCAGATGAGTGGTGTCGTTTGCACACCATCCCCCCCCCCGCAATCCAAGAGCCAGGAACAGAAACCGGTGGCAAAGGTCCTGGAATACTAGCAAACAACAAACAGCATTGGATGCAAGCAAACCGACCGTGTCATGGGTGCTGCTTTGTAGCATGGGAAATCGAAAGAGTGAAAAAAGTAAACACTGTATACTTTTACATACCGAAAATCTTTTCGACATCTCTCGCGTGTTCCGTTCGGCCGCTGAGTGCGTGTGCGCTGTCGCTGGCCGCTGGCCATAGCTGTGCCTAGAATCCAGCGGATTCTGCTCAGGCGTCTGGGGCAATGGTTTGTTGACTGACATTATTATAGCGGAGCTGGCTTGGTGCGGTGCGTGGCAAAAGCAATAGCGGGAGACGCACTCGGTGCAAGCAAGCTGGTGTTTTTCGTTTGGTGTTGTCAATGTGCGTGCGTGCGTGTATGTCGCGCAGAATATAGAAAAGAGGCAGATACAGACTTTTGTTCTACGACCTAACGAAAAAAATATAGGCTGGACTCGTGGGAGACCACCAAATACAAAATGTAAAAGCTACCGAAGAAGAGAAAAAAGTTACACAACAAACAAGAAACAAAAGAAGGGTTCGAAAGCAGTAGCTTTTGACGGCAGAAGATGCATAACGGGCTTTTGTTTCCCTTTTGTCCCTGGCGAGGTCCAAAACAAGAAATTTCGAAAGGAGGGACGGGCAGGCCTGCAAAAAACGTCAGAATGATGTCGAATCTAGGAGCTGCGCTCAGTGATTGGCTCGCTGCACGCACGCACGCACACACATTGCTTTGTTCTGCAACACGATTGGATCCGGGTAAACTGAAGCTCAAGCATCTTGGAAGACGTGGCACCTGGGCGTGTTCTGATCTGCTCTGCTCTGCTCTGCTCTGCTGTGTGTGTGCGTGTGTCTACACGCGGAAGACGTGCACCACCTTTGCTATGTGCCCTCGGCATATCGGACATTCGCGCCTGTCAGACTCCACAATCTTGTTTCCGCACTCGAGACATGTGCACATGTGCCCGCAATTGAGAAACACGCAGTTTATCGATGCATCCCAGCAGATCTTGCACACGTCATCTTCGCTGGTGCCACCACCAGCTCCGCTGCTCTTTTCCTTGCTATCTTCGCTGGCTGCCGCCTCGCGCTCCATCTCAAGCTTTGTGTTCCGCACAAGCCGTTCCACCCGCTCGACCAGCTCATTCTTCTCGACAATGTTGCTGTAGTCAACGCGGTGCTTGTCCAGAATCATTTTCAGCACTTTGATTCCCAACCTGCTTACATCTGTTTCATCCTTCACAAGCGACCGAACATCTGGAATGTTGTTTTGCGTTGTTGCTGTCGCCGCCGCTGTTGCTGGCGGTGGCTGTCGTGCAGGTCCATTCGGATTCTGTAATGACACGGGGCGGGGTTCGCTGTAGAAGCTGCGTTGCGGCCGCGGGCGAGTTTGTCGCTGGGGATTGGAAGGGCGACTGGAGTATGTTTGCGAACCGTAATTTGGTGTATTACTGCTGTCGCCAGTTGTTGCTGAACCGCGAGTGTTGCGCTGAGTGCGATGCGGCTGCAGCGCAGGATCCAATACCGACGAAACGTGTTCATCAAGGATGCCTGCTCCGCGCTCAACGCCGCTCCCGAGTTGCTGCCCGATGCTCTCAAACGCGCGCCCCATCTCGTTGCCGATGTTTGAAAACATACGGTCCCACGACCCATCGCCGCCATCAAAAGCGTTGCTTTCCCGATCATCCGAGTCATCTCTATTCTGCTGCTGGTTCTGGGTGTTGCTCCGATTCTGGTTGTTCGGTGCATGGTTTGTAAAGCTGGATTCGGAGGGCTGCGGAAGCGACTGGCGATATGTTTCCTCGTGTCTTTGGGGCATGGGCGAGTTGTTGTAGACTGCAGCTACGAGATCGCTTTTCTCGAGCATGCCTGACGGGTTGTAAAGCCCATATAGCTGTAGATACGCCCGTAGTTCGCGCACAGGAAGCCTTCCCAAAGCCTCTTTGGTTTTTATGGACATTTGGAGGTTGCGATCGCACATCCTGCAGCAACCCACCACCGTTTTGACGCCGTACTTTGGCAAGTACCATTTGTTTTCGACGCAGTCCGTGCAAATGACCTGGCCTATATGGTGGGAGCAAACAAACAGCAATTCGCAAAAAGAGAGATCGATAAAACACTATACATACACAATCAAGCGCAGCATCTTTCTTGTTTTTTTGTTTGCGCAAAAAAAAAACCCCCAAATAAACTTCGCATCCCCGCTACTTACCACAGTTGACGCAGTTGCACTAAAGAGCCAAAACACAAAAGCAAACAGGAAACATGTATTGAGTGTGTCTGTGTGCGCTGGCTTGAATAGCTGTTGCCATGTAACGATACATGTACCGTCTACTTACCTTGCGGCGAAATAGATGAAACTTTATGCCACAGGATGGACATGCCGAGTAACGGCTGCGCTCCAAGGGCTTTGCAAGCTTGTATGTGTCGTTATTTGCATCGCGCAGGGGTCCGCTGAGCTGTTGCAGGGACCTCTCGACTGCTTCAGGCAGCGCTGAATTTGTCGCAGGAAAGGGCAATGCGTTGAACGTGTATGTCCGCATTTAGGGGGTCAAAAATAGCAAGGACAAAACTAAATATACCAAATTCCCCTGTTAGAAGCGCTGTAAAGTGAGAAAGGTTTTAATACAAAAGCGAAAAGAAACAACTGAAGAAAGTGAAGGAGAAAGAGGGTTCAGCCATTGTTCTGATTTGAACGGGCAAAACCGCTTCCCACGTGCTTGCAGACTTTTTCTTCGCAAACGGAACATGCTTGCACCGAAGACTGCGTAGTCACATCTAAAAGGAGTCCCGATCTGGATCCGTCAACCCCTTTCACGGCATAAGGCTCGCAATAAATGCGGCTGGTGTTGCTGTTTATTTCATGTAAACACTCGCAGCACAAAACCGCGAAAACGTGGAGTTTGCTCGTCTTTCGCACACACATATTACTGCTGATACAATTTTTATTTACCACAAGTTCGGATTTAATTGTTATTAAAGCCAGCGTCTCCGCTTTATTGAAATCGATTAATTTCCAGTGTAGCCGATGTAGCGCTGGAGATAGGATCCAAGATATTGGATGGCGCCAATGCGTTTGGAATTATCACACTTCACATGTTCGCGCAATATATCATTATTATCTGGCAGCTGCTTGAACAGTTACCGGAGAGTTTGATGATGTATGAGCATTTGCATTTATCTTTCTCTGTTCGCCGAATGTTGCGTTATTTGCGGAAAGGCAAATATTGTGCTAGGGCATTTGATAAAGTGCCTTGGAAGTTCATTTCCCTCTCGTTTAAACAGAATTTACTTGTCTCTGTAATAATTTACAATTGATACCGGACTCTGCGGCTTTTCAGAATGAGCAACAAGACATCGCCGCTAGCAAATATCGACTCTGCCGAACTGGAGCTGCTGCTATCCAGAAAGCTACAGGATCCAACGCCTACGGTTCTGCGCAAGGACATTTTCAGTTCAATCTACGAAACGCCAAGAAGATACTCTCTACACAAGAAGCACTCGATGGTTCCTCCGCTGCAGTCCGACGCAGTATTCCCTTGCCCAACCCCATTTCCAGATCCACCGCAGAGAAAAGAAAGCAACGTATATAGACACAAGCTCCTCGCCAAACCAAACTTTGCCGACTGCCAGCCAACACTGGCCAAATCAACAGCTAGCACATCACTACCGTCGAGGCACTCAAAGGATCGAAGTGTCCATGTTGTGCGCGAGTTGGTTGCAACAGAAAAAACGTACGTGTCCGACATCGAGGCGCTTGTGTCTGCGTTCACAATGCCACTTTGTGACTATGCGTATTCGAAGAAACTCCTGCTTGACAACATGTTGCACCCACTTCAGCTGCTGCTCTTGTTCCAGCGCCGCTTTCTACTGTCGTTGGTCGATATTGCAGATACCAATGTTTTTGCAGTCGCACAGCTGTTTTGTTCCGAAAGCCCCGGGTTTCGGATCTACATCGAATATTCGGTCAACTTTCACCAGATCAATAGCGTGCTTGACAAACTTGAAGACGACGCGACATGGCGGAAGCTTGTCGGCAAATCCAAAGAACAAGTCAACTACTTCTCGGGCCAACATCAGCTAGGGCTACGCGATCTTTTAATACGGCCGGTCCAGCGCATCTGCAAGTATCCTCTGTTTCTGTCCGAGCTGCTCAAATACACTGCAAAGGAATCCAACCCACATACCTGCGCCGAATTGAGCCGGTCTCTGTCGATTATCAAAGGGATATGTGTTGGAATTGACAAGGAGCAGCACCGTGGCGAGGCGATGCGTTTGTGCAACGCTATTCTGGACAGCTACTGCGACAACCAAAGGCTGCCGGCCAGCTTTGTCGCAAGGCTTGGGACGGTCTCGCTCTCGGGGCTTTTGACGATACATAGTTCGAGCACAGGCTCCACTGGCGCAGTCGAGTTGGTTGGTTGTGTGCTTTTCAAGCGGTTTATAATCATATTCACGTTTCGAAAGCCAAGGAACTTGTTTCCCCAGTACTGGTTCCCAATGCACACGATGACGCTGGTCGACGACGGCACTGCGAATGAGTACTCCTGGCAGCTGCAGCACCTCAAGAGCGGCCAGTTCATGCGATTTAGCGCTCGCTCGATGCGGGAAAAGGATCTGTGGCAGAGAAAGCTCAGAGAGGCTATCTCGGTGTCGATTAAAATGACTCCACAACAACACCTGGTCGGACACACGTCTGACAGAGCGCTACTGCAGCCCACACCAGCCACGCAGCAAAAAGAGGGCAATTCGACAAGTCACCACGTTGGCAAGGCCCATGGACATAACAACAGGCTTGTTTGGTACAGAGGTAGCACACCTACACGCGAGACAGAGAGCGAGTTTGAACGGTTCTTCAAAAGCATGACGTCGCCAGAAATTATCCGCGCCAATACGCTGGAACGACTCCAACACAGCCCGCCTGTGGCTGCAGCGTCCAAATTCAAAGGTACAGAACCAGCTCCACAGTTCCCGGTGCCATCTTTCTATTCGGCCATATCGTCGAGCTTTGGCAAGGCATCTATTCAACGACACACAAACTCACACGGAAGCGGGAAAGCAGAAGCAGCGACATCCAGCGAGACAACAGGCATATTGTACCTTCAGTCGCCGTGCCACTTTCAGCATGGCTGCAAATGCCGACCGGACCAGTCCTGCTTTTGCAGCGATTGTAAGAAAAACAACACAAGCAGTGCTGGCCATTGCTTAGACCCGTCGACATCACACTCAAGGGGCACAGTCTCGGGACGACTGCTTGGGATTCTAGATCACTTGTCTCCCGCGAAGCCGAACCCAGCCCACATTTCTACGTCTGGAGCGGAACAATGGGCGACATACAACGCCTACAGGTTTTACGATCGTACGATTGAGTAATCCAAATACATTTATGACTTGATACCTCCAAGTTGCTAAGCTATTAAAACAAAAAGAAACAACAGAGTGTTGCCATTCCTCTCCCCTGATCTAGGCGGCGACTGCTAGTGCCTGAGCCTCGATCTTTGCTGCGCCAAGATGACTCCACAGGTCAGCACTATCAAGATAAACGCCAGCCATATGGCGAGGTCCGCTGAATCCATTGCGTGCGTGCAAAACCTTGAGGTTGTCGTATATCACAACGTCACCAGATTGCAGATCCGCCTTGATCTGGAAATCGTCGCGATAGAGGAGCTTATCCCAAACCTGCTGCGCTTCATACCACTCGCGCAGCTGAGAAAACGGCACGGTCGTCTGTGCACCCTGGGTGAAGTAGCTATAGCGCACCTGCTCTAGCCTGCGCTCGTTTGTCTTTGGATCGACTTTGTCCGATAGCCGCAGAATCGGGGTGGTGTAGTGTGCCTGGAACTTGCTTTGCTTTCGGTCAAATTTCACAGGAACCGTGGTAAGAAGCTCGTACGCCCTGCTGTTGATCTCCGTCTTGAGGTAGTTTGCCGCCGACTCTGCGTGTACAAAGTAGTTGTCGCCGCCAATGTCCGCGGGGCGTATGCAATGGAGGAATTGGAATCCGGGAACGCTTTCAGAGTAGCATTGGTCTGTATGCAGGCGAACGGCAGAGTTGGTGTAGCCCAGCTGGTCGTTGTTTGCATTCTCCGTGTTTCCTGTGCGCAGATGCTCAATCCGGCCAAAATGAGAGGGGATCACATCTGCAGAAGAGTCGATAAAGTCGTATACAATATCCTCTGTGTTGTCTCCTCTGTTGCGGATGACTGCAACGCCGTACTTGCTCAGCTTCTCAAACAGCGTGGCCTTGTACTTTATAGAGTTGCTGTCGCTCAGAGACCCGTATTCCGGAGCGTAGTCGTTGTAGTCGATGGTCACAAGAGCTGCGTCGTGCGGTGGAAGCTCGTGGACACGCTCGCGGCTGAGACTGTAGGCGTTTTCACGGAGCCACTGGACAGGGAAAATAGAGACATGTTCCTTTTCACCGGCGGGCGACACAAGTTCACCTGTGTCGTCCTTGGTTGAAATCGGCTCCCAGACAAATACAACGGCGGGGGCGTTGTCCTCAGGATTGCTTTCAACGCTAGCACGCAGCGGGCGAATCTCCAAAGGAATCACGGCCGCGTCAATTAGGCGCTCCTTTGTAGCAGTATGGCGGCAGCCATTGAGGCACGGGCAGTTGTGGCGAAGCCAAAAGTAGTGGAAGTCGGCAAATTCTGGCTCTCCATTCGGCTCGGTGCTGGGAAACGCGATGCGTGCCCAGTCTGGCTTGAGTTCGACTTGTACCGACATTGGCGCTTTGGATTATAGCTTAAAAATAGATCAGAGGAAACAGATAGCAGGGCAGCGTTGGTTGAAATGTTTCTGTTATTTCGCAATGGTCAGCAGCGACCTCCTCTGCATTTATACGTGTGCTGTTGAGGGGTTTGTTCGTATTTGCGGTGCGTCACTCTTCCACAAGAATTTCCAACCAAAACCAGAACAAGATTCCGCGCAATCGTTGAACCGGATTGCGCCATCTCGGTATATTTTGAAGCGATCCAATTACGATCAGTCCCGAGCTTATCCTTATTTTTCATTTTCACCGATCTCCTCAAAGGACAATCGGCCATCGGCTTTTTCTTACGCTTTTATTCGTGTTCAGGAAGACAGGGTTTTTTCTGGCCAAATGCAGCTGAACCACACGCTATAGCGACAAAATGCTTTGCTTAATCCCTGGCCGCTGCAAACCCCGAGATCTGAGCATGCTTTGGCAGGCAGGTCTTCATTGCGATGTGTGTGTTGCGATATGAGTGTTTGTTGTTGTCGAATTATCTACTAAACATCCAGACGTTAGTTCTGCTTATTTTCATCTGCCACCGTCTACAAACACATCGACTCGAACGAACGCTCTCTCCCTTCACTACTGGATCACGCACACCCAATACACCCACTTTCTCGCAACCTCGGCAATGCAAATATCACTAAAAACTGATCTTGTCGCTATTGTGACAGCCACCACCCAGTGCATCGGTTGTCTTGCGCGATTGCGGCTGAAGTTCGTCGTTTTTGGAAGGCAGCCGTCTTTCGCTGACGCCGCCCTCGATCGGCAAGTGGTAAGTCTCTATCGAGAACTTTTTGCGACGCAGCCGGAATGCCAGATTGTTTGCAGATCCACCGCCCGTGTTCAGAAGCGACAGGCGACCCATGGATGCTGTCAGCGAATTGAGGCGCGGGAGCTTGCGGATACGCACAAAGCCGTGATACTCCTGCTTTGCATCTGCGTCCCCCTTCGCCTGCCGCGCGACAATATCCGACGGTGTCGCATACACGCCTTCGAATGACTCCAGCTCAATGACGGCGTCGCACAGATGCTCGACACGGCGGACGATCGGCAGCCGCGTACCCGCGTCCTCATAGAGGTGCGCCGGGAAAGATACCACGCATGCCGCGTACGAGTAGCGAAGGAGGCCTCTGAGCGCATGCAGGAACTGAAGGATTGACGTGTCGCTGTCGCCGCGCCAGAATCCAGACCCCAGCGAGCAAAGCTCAATCCTTAGAATTCCACGCTCGGAATTCGGTGGCTGCGCCCTTAGCGAGCTGTAGCCGTCGTAAATCAGCGCCGCTATTCTGTCAAGCACACATTTGTACATATTTCCGCCATGTCTCGTGCTGGCCATCTCTGCAAGCATTTGGCAGTCTATGATTTCGACATTTGCCCCTTCGATGACGTCTCGTGGCACACGCATGGATAGATCAAACCGCTCACAGAATGGAGTCTCATCCGCTTTGCTACTTGCAGAAATAGTACTGCCTTCATTACCCTCGCGGTTGACCTTTGGCAGATTCTTGTAGCGCCAGGCAATCTTCATCGCGTCATCAACTGCTGAGCCATCCTTACCACCACCATCCTGTGATTGCTGTTCCGTAGCGCTTTCTGTGCGCTTTGGTGTGCTGGGTTCGCGTGAAACGCTGGCCCAGCCAGGGATCTGTGTCGCGAGATCCACGTCCTGATCGGCATTCACAACGCACAGCTTGTGTCCCGCGGCGATTGCTTGGCTGGAGTAATACGAAAGAAGTGTGTTACTGTACCCGGTTTTGCGATCCTCCTCTATCAGCAAGACACCACCGACCGGAAGCCCTCCTCCCAGCAGGTCGTCCAGTGATGGCACGCCCGTAGAGATCAAAAGCTGGGCATTGTGTGGGTTTATCTTTGTGGCGGGTGGTAGTCTTGGCTGGTTTGCTGTGACCCGCTTGCGAAAGGAGCTACTCATGGTTATGATTTCTATTCTAAAGCAAGAAGAATGAAGATGATGACAGTGACGACAGGGGGTTGTTGTGGTTCCAATGCTGTTGGAACAGCACAAGCTGTCTATTTTTGCTTACGTATTTTGCGCCAAATGCATGTTCAACATCTGTTGTTTATGGACTAGGCACGTGCGCTCAACAGTCTTGTGTTCTCAATTCGTCCACCAAAAAGGTCTGACTTGGAATGCTTTTTCTCTTCCAAACAATTATTAAATGCGTGAATCGAGGTGTTATATACATTTGTCTTTTTAATTAGAAAAAGCCGAAAGCATTTGCTACCCACAACAGGGGGGTCTCGTTCATTTCTAACGCTTTTCGCTAATTGAAAGGAGAAAATTTAAGACTTGGGCCCTGCATTTTTGCATTATTGTTCTGTTTTACCTTATTTTCGCTCTGTACATACACATTCCAGCCAAGGCGACATGCTCTGGTATAACATTCTTGGGCTGTATGCGGCTGTGGTGCTAGGGCTGGCGGTCCTTCTGCTATCAACGGCAAAGGGGCTTTACACGAAGCAGTCCAACCGCAATGGTCGAGGTGAAGTAAGAAACACACCACTGATAAAGGTCTGGCGATGGGTTCGGTTTGTGGCGCGATGCGGGAAACGGCGCAAGAAGCGTGTTAGACCGGTGGACAACCGACGCGAGGAGCGGCGGGCGTTGCGCAAGCAGCTTCGTGAGGAGGCAGAGGAGTGGCTCACCGAGTGGCTGGAGAAAATCGTCGAGCTTGGCGAAGACCTTTTGGATGCAGACTTTGACGACGAAGACGAAGACGAAGACTACTACCCAAACGGTGATCAGGGCTCAAGTAAGGAGGCAAGCGATGAGCGACAGGTCGTCACTGGACTCGTCAATACAGGCAACTCGTGTTTTTTCAACTCGGTGCTCCAGGCGCTTGCGTCGTCAGAGTGCCTGCAGGACTATCTGTCAAACATCCTTGAGCGCATGGATGAGATCAACGACCTACACGACGAGAGCGTGGTTTCGATGCCCCTGACAGAGGCACTCTGGGAGACGCTGACCGACCTCAATGCCGTTGTCAACCGCGACTCGGCCTTCCAGCCGTACGCTGTGATGGCGGCTCTTGGATCAAGCAGCCTCAACGATCGCGAGCAGCAGGATGCGCAGGAGGCATTTCAGCTCATTTCAATGGCACTGTCAGATGAGCGCCGTGTCTTCTCGGATCTGCAGACCCCATCTCTGCTGAACCCCGATTTGGTGGGAATCCTTGCAAACGCCGATGCACAGAAACCAAACATTTTAGCAGTGCCTCGCGGCCTCGAGAGTGTTGGCACAAAGGGTCTAGCGCGTGTGCGCGCGCTAATGAAGCTCGCTAGTCTTGCGGATCGCCCATCCGAGGGCCAGGTTTTGACGTTTGGCCGTCGTCCTGTTATGCAAAGCCCCTTCACTGGTCTTACTGCTAATCGGCTCTCTTGCGCCCAGTGTGGATACACAGAGGCGGTGCGGCACTTTGCCTTTGACAGCGTCACCCTGCCGCTTCCGCTGACGGCATCATGCACGCTCGACCAAGCCCTGCGAAACTACATCTCTCTGGAGGAGATGACAGATGCCCAATGCCGCAAGTGCACATTAAGCCTGACGCTGCGTTGCCTGATTTCAGACATCCGCTTTGCTACGAAGTGGCTGGCTGAAAACCCAAGCTACATTGTCGACAATGGCAACAGCGATGTAGAGTGCGATTCGGCTAACGCCAGCCTTGGATCTGAAAAGCAGGCCGAAAGAGCGCGGCAGCACGCGGAGCGTGCAGAAAGAGTATGGCGGCGCGCAGTTCTTAACCACCAAAACCAAGGGAATAGTCGCAACGTCTACAACTCTGACTCCGACTCCGATGACAGCAGTGCTGGCACGAATCTCCATGCCAGCGATACGGATAAGTACACAATGAAATACAGTCACAGCAAGACTGAGTACCCGCTTGATCCTTCCAAGCAGCAGATAGATCGCAGAAACAACCTTCCACCGCCGTCGCTTGTGAATGTTCCGCGGATAATCAAGCGGCTTCGGGAGAGCGCAGACGAAGTTGCCAGAGCTCTGCGCTTTGACGTGCAGTGTCCGCTTCCTGGCATAACACTACACAAGGCATACAGTCCTCTAAGCGTCAAGCAGGTGGCATTTGCAAAGCTCCCACCATGCCTTTGCCTTTGTCTGATACGGTCGGCATTCACTCCAGATGGCTATACTGTGAAGAACCCTTGCCATGTGCGCTTCCCCGAGTACCTTGATCTTTCTGCGTATACAACAAGCGGCAACCTCAATGTGGACCCAAAGGAGTCGCTCGTCGACGAGAAAGCCCATCCGGATAACAACGTGCAATTTAGTCGACGTGCTAGGGACGCTGCCGAAGCGCTAGGCCAGGGCGTGAATCCCCAGTTTGTCTATCGACTCCAGGGCGTCGTTGTGCATATTGGATCGCACTCCTATGGCCACTTTATTACATACAGACGGAAGCCCCAGCCGCCGACCCGCTCTGGGATCAACACGCCGCGCTACAGAAGCAACTCGTCAGTGTCGCTTTCTCAGTACAACTCAACTACTGCTGGGATGCCATCCTTGGACAAGCGCCAGACGCTGTCCACCACACCAATGCCCGCCGAGACGGCGGATGGCCTACGTCGACGCCGGATCGTAGGTGGCAGTTCTAACAGCAAGGATATAAGCGATTCTTCTGGCATAGACACCGCGCTGCCATTTGGGCCTGCCAGTGGATCGTCTCGGCCAAAGAGGTCCTGGCGCGTCGCGGATTCGATGACTGCAGAGTGGTATCTGATATCCGACGAAGATGTGCAGGCGGTAACATTGCCTGAGGTTCTCAATGCCAACCCCTACCTCCTCATATATGAGCTTGTTGATGGTCCACCAATGGCAAGCTACGGTGGTTCGTCAAACATGCTTCCGTCGTTGAGCAACTTGCGCAATTTGGCAAGACGGTCCGCCAGCGCTCAGTCTGCGCCGCAAACCATACCCAGCACCAGCGAGGCTGTTGATGCGGCAGAAGATGGTGCCTCGTCATCGCCGGTAATGCTTTCCCCGGGTCCTCTTGCGTTTGAGAGCGAAAAGGCATTGTCACCTACACTGCCGCACATTTCCCAAATGGCTGAATAGTCTTCTTAGGCTTTGACAGACACCGATCTGAGCATATACAATGTCGTCTTGAAAAATCACAGCCTTTCGTATAGTGAATAATGTGATTCC